>BMAV01010395.1:661523-680589 GCA_019973955.1 Trichonephila inaurata madagascariensis
TGTTGCCTTCATCTAATGATATTATTAGTTCCTTCCTTACACAGGAATTTTGCTTTCAACCATTTTCAATGATAAAAATGTTTCACGGGCTAAGTGGAACTCTTACATTCGACTATATAACATAACTGAAAACGTGATGCACTGGTCTTAAAAAACAAAACCTTTTTCATGATATTACAGATTTAAATTGGTTTGATTTTTAATTAACGTTGCCATCTAAGCCAATGCTAGTGCAATCTTGGATGGATCTCGTAATTTTAAAGCTCAGTCAAGTGATAATAGCGACACCTGAGCTGGCACCCCATTCTCCGAGCTCCACATCATTCCAACATGAGGACATTGAGCAACAATAGGTTTAACATACATGAGCTCCTCTACAAGGCAAGTCTTCAGTGGGACCAGGACTTGAAATAAGGACATTCCAACCTCGAGTTCGTACCATGACCGCTTGGATACCACGGTATGTGTTGTCGTTGTTGTGCGTTTTATCGTGGGATACATACGAAAGACAGATGCACAGAAACATACAATAAAATCGCATACGAATGTAGACTTTTTTACTAACGATGAGCCTAGCATAGAACAGAAAAGGTGTTCTGTTTTCCATTCGAGACGGGAATCCATTTCATGCGAAAGTCTGACTTTTTTTCCCGAAGATACATCCATGCCTGATTCAAACTTCGAACCTGAACCCACTAAATTGCAAACCGAGTGTCATATCCACCATACTACCAGCTAGGCACTACGGTCTATTACAGATCTAAACCAAGTACATACGGAATACGTACTCGTTAAATCAGTGGGTCCGAAAGTCTTGTGGGCTGAATCAAGAGTGCAGAGGACTGGAGAATATTTCCCTCCCCTCCAGGACCATGGCAAAATTGGGGAGGTGGAGATAGGTGGTGTCGCTATCTATCGTCGCTTCGGGGAATTTCGCCGAGCAAATTCGTACTGTCACCTGTATGGCGCTCAAGGCCAAGGCCAACGACAGGCGTACTTCTAGCCCCTTTCCACGATGAATTTAGTGGACATCATTCTGACTACGTCAGACAGGTGGCATTAACCACAACAACAACAACAGATCTAAAAGACAAGCATTTTAATAACTTAAAAATGAAATCAAACATATATGTTGCTCTATGAATTGAAACTAATTTATATTAAAAGGAGGTCCTCTGTATATGAATTTTTAAGAATTTTCATTCTTAGATTATGTTGTTGTTTCTAATGCCACCTGTTTGACGTAGTCAGATCGAGTCCCACGAATGCCATCGTGGCAAGAAGTAAGCCTGTCGTTGGCCTTGAGCACAATACATGTGACAGTACGAATTAGCTCGGCGACACCACTTATCTCCACCTCCAGAATTTTTGCATGGAACTGAATGGGAGGGGAGGGAAATATTATCCAGTCCCCTGCACTCGTGATTCAGCCCACATGACTTCGGACCCACTGATTTAACGAGCACGTACTCCGTGTGTTCTCGGAGGGTATTTGGTGGCATCGGGCATCGAACCCAGGCCTTCCGGTCTGGAGTCCGATGCTCTAACCACTAGGCTACCCACGGTCCATTCATATAGTAGTTATAATTCAACCTTACAAGTTTTTTATCATCTGCAAAAATAAATATCAGTAATTTATCTATTTATTCAAGGATGTTGCTTCTAAAGACACAGAATAATTCATGAAAGCGTAATTGCAACAACTTTCTTCTAAAGTAAATCCAATGCAGTAAACCTAACTCTTAGATTTTCAAATATTAAATAAAGAGTTCTGCAAAAGACATACCATGCTTCTTTCACGAGCATTCAATGCATTTCATTCCTGAAATGCTCAGAAAATAAATACACCAGCAACTGTTCGTCCACCTGGGTGTCAACGAATAAACAAATTGAAAATACTCAACACGATTCTGGATTTTATGAATATTGCAAAAGGAAGTCAAAGACTGACAAAGTGCCGCACGTCTTCATGCGATACCGCCTTAAATCTTTTGGATGGAGAATAAATGCACATGTATATATATACCCCAAAAGCTTTTCAAGCGAAAAAAAAAATTTCTCAAAAAGCGGAGCTTTTTTTAATATTTTATTAGAAGTATTGTGCCGAATAAAGATTTGCTTACATTTACTCACTTCCATTTTTTCCCTTTAGAGAAGGAAACGCTTCTTAACATTCAGTAACAAAAGGAAAAAAGTCCCTCTCAAATTGGTTTATGAAATACAATTTCCTTATTTAACATACTAACGTAAGTAGTTTTCCCTTAAAAAATATTGGAAAAAAAAGCATGACTTAATTTGGCTCACATTTGAGAATTATAAAAGGTTGTTTGAAGAATAAATTTATTCGAATTAGAAGTTAATGTTTCAAAGGAAAATGCCATTTACAGGAAACGATTATTCAATTACGAAAACCCAATATTCAACGCATACATTAATTGATATTTCGAAGGTTTTGAGGTTATTTATTCAAATTCTCCTTTCTTTTTCTTTTCTTTTATTTTTTTGGTTACTTTCTTAATAGAGCAGCATTCACGTTTCTTCCAATCGCAAATCGGTCTAGTAATTAAATTTAAATATTTTTCTTTCGTTGTCGGAAAATCAACTGCAAGGACAAGCGTTCATTATACCGAAAATTTTTATCTGTAGACTTTTTAAATAATAATACTAAAATAAATATTTGTACTTGCATTTTGATGAAATAATAATACTGTTCAATACTGATTTCGGCACAAATGTTTACAGGTGATTTCTAAGGTGTAATAAATGAAAAATGCTTCGTTGAAGAATTAATGATTCGATTAGATTATAAATGTGTGAAGTACTTTCATCCAAGCCTAGAGATGTAGGAGAAAGGGAAATAAGACTAGCCACATAACTCAAAATTACTCAATTTATTTGTCACACGATCAACATCACAAGTTCAAGCAATCTAAAATAAAAGATGCACCTAATCGAAACAATATGTGGATAAATAACAAGGTACGCGAAGTATGAGAAGACTTTAATTACTTATGAACTTTCTTCAGGTTCGAATCTCCTTTCTTTGCTATCTAAGCTCTACTTAATATTTGGAGACCAATAGTCACTTTAATAATTACAATTATCAAATATCTGAGTAACACTATCAATTTGATTAATATCGGATCCGCTACTAATTCATCCTGTCTTTTTCACTTTTATATCTCTTTAGCTTGAAAGCCTAGACTATATATATATATATATATATATATATATATATATATACTAGACCTAGTTTACATAATCACGTACTCTTCTTCAAAGGGTTTGTTGCAAATAAAACAGTTTTAAAAGACCAAAGATTTCCCAAGAGGAATTGTTATTATGAAGGACGCGGATAGAGCTATCACAAGCGCATTGCATGAAGTATTGCAAAAGTCCGTTACATAATCCTATTTTGATAATTTTTAAAGATCTACAAGCTAAAAGAGCTGAATTGCAAAGGGTAAATTGGCCTATCATATCATATCAGTTTAAACAGTAACTTAAAATGGGCTACATTCAGTGACGTCATAGTCACATGATGAATGTAATCAGGTTTCCAGCCAATCATCGCATGCGGTTTATTGTTACCAACTTCTGCTTTTAAAGAAACGTCATTTTAAGAAGTACGTATTTGTCAATAAAACAAAACCCTCTAAGGTCAACAGAATACGCTTGATATAAAAGTACAAAAGCATACCGGATGTCCGAAAAATATGACTGCACTTTCAAATATTAATTACAAATATACAAGAAAAGATATTCACTTACGGTTTTTTTATGTTTTATGAAGAAATTAACAAAGTTTTTTTTTACAATGTTTTTTTACATGATTTATATGTGCGCACTAATAGTTGGGCACAGAACATCGAATCTATACTACATTTCTAGCCATTATCAGGGAAGCATTAAAGGATCTATATCCTTTTTGGCCGCTGTAATTCGACGTTTTAATTAGTCATTGTTTCGAAATGGATATTAATAAACAATGCTTTTCACTTATCCCTACAAGAAGAAATCCAATGATATTATTTTTAGAGATCTAAGCGGCCACGGTATTGAACTTCCTCTTTCTATCCATCGCCTATTGAATTTTTTTTTCTCACCTCCAAGCTCCAGTGCGGTTGTACTCCATGCGCACTGTACATATGTTACTGACTTAAATTCGTTAAAGACTTCTATAGCTTGCATTTGTTCTTGTGGTGCAGCCATTTTGAGATGATGGTGTTACAAAAACGTAGACATTTCCCCATCTAGTTTGCATTTCATTAAACAAAAACTTAATTCTTTAAAAGACTGCAAGTATTGTTAAAAAACTGTAGGTTATTCATTTGTTTATTTTTAATTCCTTTTTGAAAGTGTAGTCATACTTTTCGGACAATATACATAATATATTTTTTTTTTAATTTTGTGTGAAAAACCTTTTGAAGAATTTTAATACTTGAATTTCTTTACTGAATTATCAAATTTGAAATTTTACTTACATTTTACAAGTAGAATAACAAGTATATGACTAATGACACTTTTGAATACAATGGAGAATCCATGATTGCATTCATTATGTGACCGTCATGACATTTGCACATTGCGTTCGAGAATATTTACTTCTATACATCCAAAGTTTTCAAAAGGATTTTCAGACCTCCTACTACGATACATTAACAATGACCAGCCATGATTCCTTCCCATTTTTACGCCTTATCAGGATTCAGAATTGCCTGTTTTGGCACAACTGCTTTTCTTGCCATGCGTTTATCGAAATAATCATCCTACAAATGTCTAGCCTGGGCTTCTATTTCCGAGTTACTTAAATATTTATAGCCCTAATCCTGGTTTATTTCTTCCGAGATACACGGGAATCAATTGAATGAAATCACGTACATTGAGATTAATCTGAGATATGCATAACATTTGGCAAGAAAAATAGGAATATCTCTTCGTCGAAGTTTCTTCGGTGTGAGATTTTTGCGTAAAAATATTTTTGTACTTTTCCTAAAATAAAATAATATTCACGTGATTATACAAATGACAAAACGAGGAAGCATGGCTAATATTTACTGTGGGATACTTTTGAAAGAGAGGGATATTTATGAGAAATATACACAAAAAAATGTTGGGTTAGAGCGAGAGAAATATTATTTGGGGGGGGGGGCCGGAAGAATACCTGTGTTACTGCGCGTTGTTTTCCCAGCTGCATTTCAGTTATTCCTTCTACGAACTCAGACCCGATTGGTTTGTAGCGTGAAATGATCGGAATTTTTTATTCCTGAGCGAGTACCCTTTGCTTATAATAAGTTTCAAGGTTTGTGCTTGTAATGAACCGTGATCTCTGAATAATGATAAGAATTCATTCAACAGATGACAACATAAATATGATACAACAAATATAAACACGTATCTTAGGAGATTTTAAAAAATAAAATAATTAATAAAAATAAAAACATGAAAATAAAATCTTTTATTTATTTAAATAAAAATTAAGGCATTAAATAATTAAAAATATTTTTTTTAAAAAATAAAGTTAAAGTTTTTTCTGGTAAGAATTGCCATATATCATCTGAAGGAATTTCTTTTAATCTATAGATGTTATTATTTAACTTTCCAATCTCAAGTAACGTTTTTATCAAAATTCATCTTATCTTTCTAATTTTCAGTTACGCATTTATCGTCTTACAGCAATTAACAAATAAAGCAATCTCTGATTTTACAGAAAAAAATAAAAAATACTTAAGAAAAAATATCACTCAAAGATATAAAGGTGTATATAGAGAAAAGCTATCCCAACAATTTTTCAATTACAAAAACAACAATTCAGTGACTAATGAATTATAAACACATAAATATGTAAGCGTATTTTCAACTATTAACACATGCGTGTGAAAAACTGAAATGCTCAAAAGTAAAACTATAAATAAATAAATAAAATAAAATAAAAAGTTGGAAAAATTGACCAGTTTTCCTGGTTTAAAAACGCTTGTGTGTTTGGAAGAGTAAATTGCAAATATTAGATTCGAAAAACAGTTTTTTTCAAATTTTAAGTACTTATGAATACCTAATATAGAGATGAGAACAGTTTATATTTATAAACATAGTAAAATACAACTTTTCAAATTTTTCTGGGATATTTCAATATTTCTTATAAAATTAATAGTAATATTATATATTATTATTATTATTAATTTTAAATGAGTTAAGTTTGCAAAAATATTAGTATATCTTAAGGTATTATTTTAGTCAAGTAAAATGTATACTTAAATGTTTCTTTTCCAAACGTTGTCAAAGCATTTAGAAAAAGTGTAGTTTGGCAAGAGAAACCCATTTTGTTTTCTTCAGAAGTTACATCCAAGAAAATATTTGTTTTCTATACCGTAAGCCAATTAAGAATGTATCAAATTACATTTCTTACAAAGAAAAATAAACATTCATCTTTATTTTAGCGATTAAAAGTTGCTTGTCCATTCATCAAGAAATCTCTGCCATCTGAACTTACATAAATCATGAATGACTAAATTACCATGTTTAACCGTATTATTACAATGTTTCAGCGAAACATTTCTTTTATTAGAGTGGAGAAGTTTGTGAAATTGTATGCATTAATAAAATGATATTAGTATGTTTTTGTGAACATAATGATATTCTATATTTTTCCCATAAACAGCTTCTTCTTCAACAACGTAGTTTTTATTTTTCGCTTCAATGAAAGAAATAATGGAAGGAAATAGTGTTCGGTATGGAAGTCTGCAGCAAATTTTCGCAAACCTTAACAAATTTTAACGAGATAAGCCAGTGTTTCTCAAACTGTGGGGCGCGCCCCCTAGGAGGGTGTGATAAAACTACAAGGGGGGCGCGAGCATATCGAAAAGTTGAAAACAGAAGATTATTTAAAAAAGTTATTAACTTACTTAAAGGAAGCAAAACGAAACTCATTCTGGCATAATAAAAAACAAAATACACATTTACACTGATATAATACACTTTTAAATGTATTGGTACTGCACAATGTCTTTCAAAATTAATTTAACAGTACTAAGTTGAGAAAGAATTCAATAATTACCAGTGACCCTATGGGCATGTCACAAAATTATATACAAAATTTAACACTTAACTTGATAATTTGTACGGTTTATAATTAAAGTAGATTGTATTATAGTCTTGCGTCACAATATATTATTATTGAATTCAGTACATTGTAATTGTATAGAAGAGGAGGGCACGATGAAAATAATGATTAAAAATTGGGTCGCAAGTACAGAAAGTTTGAGAAGAACTGAGTTTAACAATTATTTTGGTATTTGTTTTATTTACAAAAAATTAAGTTCTCGTTACACTTTTTCTTAATACATGCATATTTTCTATAATATGATTCTGTTGATAGCGATATATACTACATATAGGGATACAATAATTACCTGTTACCTACAATTCTGATTCAAAGCAAACAATTATTCTTAAAAGGTAGAAACTAAATTTAAATATCTGCATACTCTAAATAATCCAGCTAACTATTTCATAAAGAAATTAAATTTAAATTTAATGTTGTGCACTTATATTTCTATTTAATAGAGAATATGTAAAAGACAGAGATCGGATGGCAAATTTACGAATTTTAGTGCATAATAAGCAATTTATAATCTAAATATAATTATTGTACAGGCGAATGAGTAAGTAGAATAGTGTTAAATAAATGACAATTAAATTCATAAAATTTACATTTTACAATTTGAAATGCAAATACTCATTTTATGCCATTTTGAAAAAAGTAATCCTTGATAAAAATTATCATTAAACAGTTATTTACAAAGTAACTCATCTTATTTAGCGTAACACAAAAAAATAAATTATTTTTTAAAAACATTTAAAATTCAACTACTTTCTTTTAAAATGTATACAGTTGTTGACAATGTATACATTTCCGTTAAGAAAACAAATTAAACTTTCATAATTATATTTATTCATATTGTAACGGAATCTCTTAAGAAGAACTTAATTCGAGCAAAAAGATAAAATAATCAAAAAAGACAAACATACTTCTCCTTTAGTGAAAAAGAATAATCAGTTCAAAACGCATCCGAATAAGCTTTACAATAATTACCTTTTAAATTGAATTTCGATATCGCATTTCTTAATATTTCATTTTGAAATACCTGCTTTCTTATCATAGAATTGATTACGGTTACATATTCGAAATTAGATAGTACTGTTTTATAACAGTCATTTAAATAAATAACGCTGCAAATGGAAATGCAAAATTCTACATTAAAATCAGGTCAAAATCTTGTGAATAAGTATGAGTAGATTATAATGATAAAAATAGCCATTTGTCAAAAGCCTAGAAGTTGCTTATTATCAGTAAATATGCCAATTCCAGGATGGTGGACCTACAAGAACAGTTTCTGCCTTCCAATAAGAACAAAATCCAATTAATTGCTATTTTAATAAGTAATACGCAAAAGTTTTTTCCAAAAATAGAGATGATAAAAAATTAACCAAAAAAACATTTGCTTAAAAACATTGATAATGGGAATTAGATCGTTATTTCGAAAAACAAAAGAAGTATTATTGGATAAGTATTTGAAGTGTTACACATAACATTTTGTCATAGCTGAACAAACAATTTGAAGGTTTTTTTCTCAAAAAAAAAGAGAGAGAGAGTGAGAGAGAGAGAAATTCGGTTTAAAAAATATGCTTTAAAAATAAGTGAACATTTTAAATCTGCAGTTAATTTTTCTGTAACCAGAAGCTATTATATCAATTAATTATGCTGTTTTAAAATCGCAAGCATACAAGTAATATTTCAGTATTTTTTTTTTAAGATCCATTTATAGCACACTTTGATACTTATATGGAGAGCACTTCAACGGTAATAAGTATTTAATACTACTTAGAATAATATCACTTTATATGAAAAGTATTACAGAACGAAGACAAATTTGTGAAAACTTATCATTCCTTTTTATTTTTCGGTATATATATTTGCCCCGTTACAAAAAAATACACAAAATTAATGTCCCACTAATATTATTCCAAACTCTATATAAATGAAAACATGAAAACTTCGATATTTTTATCAATACTTTTACTTGTTATCTACAATTCCTTTATTATTTTGAGTAAAGCAATTATCTATTTTTTCTTTAGATGGCAACTTCGAATTTTTTTTCTTACAACATTTTTATCAATAAGAGGAGAATCGATCTTAATACATTCTAAATGAAAACAAAGCGAAGTTGTTCCAAAGAAAACTAATAAAAATTCTACGATTATGGATCACCAAAGTTTTACACTTGAAATGCGTGCCTCTAGGCTAAAAGAATTTTCGCTGAGAAATTATCAAATTACCCAATCTCACTGAACACTAAAAAGAGAATATTGGACGGTACAAATTCATTATGCTAATTTAATACGGAATTCTGATTCATCTTTTATCTAGGGAAACACATTAAACAGATAATAACAATTTGCAAACATTTTTTGGAAAGAAAATAGTGTTTGTGGATTGATATTTAGCACTGGGAACAACCGGAAGATACCTGAAAGAATATCTTTAAATTGGTTTACTGTAATGATGCCATGTTAAAGATATTTAATGAATTTTTCCTGAGGCTATGATTGTTGACAAATACTTCGAGATAAAAAAGATATAAGATTTGTAAGAAACAGATTAGACTTTTTAAGTTAATATATGAGATATCTATTACTACGATTTGGTTTGACTACGAATATTCATCATAAGACTAACAGAAAATTACAATTATATTTTATTCTTCATTTTTTAAAAAAGAAATTTTCTTATGTTATTATTTTCTTACACGTTGAAATTAATTATTGTGAAATGTATTATTTTCTTATAAGTGTTCTTTTTAAAATTATTCTGTCCTTCGATTTGTGCGTAATACAAAATTTTGTAGATTTTTATTTCTTAGAAACTCAAGGATTTGTTATACATTTTAAAAACGCGGTACATTATGCATGTCCCAAACACGGTGACGAAACTGGGAGAGGGGGCATTCAAATATTTTTTGTGTTAAAGGATATTGCTCAAAAAATATACATATTTATGGAAAATTACTTTTATTAGAGCACTTATTTACATAGATATGTATATATACATACATTTAATAAAAATTAATGAAAAAAAAGCATTTTCAAGAGACTAATGAAATTTAATTCAAAAATTTCAAGTTTTTTTAAAAACAAAACATTTATTGAGTGTTTGAATAATAATCTGATATTTTTCTTTGAATTGTCTGTTTTAGTACCAAATTTTCAACAAATTGATCGATGTCGTCCATTTTGTTATTCGTTTCAACAATGGAATAAATATGCGTCTTTTACGCATACTTTTTTTCATAATATTCCTCATTTCGGATGTTTTTGTGTGATGTTCGTAGGGGTAGAGAGTGAAAGTAGCTTAGATAAACAAAATTGGCTCGTGTCCCACATTATTCTGAGGCAAGCTAGTCTCCTTTCTACAAAGCATGTTAAAACCATCTCTTTTTCATTCCCCTTTCAATCTCTTCTGCGTGGCTAGTGTTTTTCGTATAGGGAAATCTCAGAAAGGAAATCTTTTCGTGTCAAAGAAAAAAATGCATGAACATACATAGTAGTTTGTAGGGGCAGTTGAATGTTTTCGTGTTAGTCGGTATTTCGTCTCAAGCGTTTTCGCGTTGAACAAATTTAACTGTACCTTATAAATGTAAAAGCTTTGCATGTGATTCATGGTCTTAAAAAAAATCATAACTGAAAATAAGTAGAGCTCTCATCAATGGGCTTTATACATTACGGTCACACACGATAATTACAATCACGGGATTTTCATTAAATTCAAAATTGAAATTTTACTTGTTTTGTTTGTAAAATTCATATAAAACTTCAAACTTGATTGTTTTGTAAAAATGTTAAAATATTAAGATTTTTCAAAAAATTTTACAAAATAAAAAAAAAAAACTTTTATTGTATATGCATTTTTAAATCAAGTGTATTTTATTTAATTATGTGCATTATTATTGACAGCAAATATATACTTTTAAAAAAAATCCACGACATGCATGAATTGATTGGCTGGAAACACTTGTTTGTATTCATGTGGCTACAACGTCACATGAATTTAGTCTAATGAATTTCCACCGAACATAAATAATGAGTGTCACATCCAGAAAATATACTGGTCATGACAACACTCGAACAGGCCCTGCTTCGAAGAAGATAAAAAAAGCTCTGGCTCAATAAAGTCATGTATTTTGTTGTTAAAAAGTATCATCACGACAATCATTTTATTGCCCAGGAAGCATTTCACTTAGCTAGGGTTGGGGGTGTGGTCTCTCAAATAATCATCCCGTACCCATCAATTTCCTATTGGCAAATCAACCATACCACGATCAGCACGAGAAGTAGGTAAGCCACGTTTCTGCAATGTTCAAGCTCTTAGTTGTGTTGTTTGAGTTCTTTTTCTCTTAAGGTATCCGACTACGTTCGGAACCGTGATTCTGCAAAAGCATATAAACGGAAAATATTTATGATATTTAGTGTCACTTAGATTAGAAAATGTATATAAAATTGTTTTAAGAATAGTATTACAACAAAAAATTACTTAAGTATAATATTTTGACAAAAAATGAACGTAGAATGACCCATTTTTAAAATATTCTCCTTTTGTGAAAAATACTTCTATTATAATAATATTTTGTCTGTATATAGCTAACGCCTCTCTACAGAGGCTCAACTAGAATTTTGTAATATATAACTTAGAAGTGGGTTTTTATCCATGTTTTACGACCACAGAGGGGAGAAATTTTAAGGAAAAAACGCCGATAATTATTTCAATGGGTTGTAACTCTGAACATAATGTGAATTTTTCAAACATCATAGTTGAGCCTCTGTACAGAGGTATGAGATATATACAGGCAAAATATTATTATAATAGATGCATTTTTCATAGAAGGAGAACATTTTGAAAAAAGGTTATTCTAAGTTAATTTTTTGCGGAAATATTGTATTTAAATAAATTTTTTTTGTCAAAATGTCCATAAAACAATTTTATACATGTATTCTAATCTAAGTGACACTAAATATCATGAAAAATATCCATTTATGCACTTTTTTAAAATCACCTTAATAATCACCTAAATGATAATACCTTAAATGAGGCATAACAAAAGCAATAAACGTTGAAATGTGACTCCGGAATGAGAAATCTCTTGTTACAATCTTATCTTGTTATTATTCAGATTGCTGTTAGCAGTAAAACTTTCTGCATTATTAAATGCATTGAAATATTAATAATTTGTATGTACCAGCAGATTATATTTTTCATGCACATTTGATATTTATTGGTTGCCACCTATACGATGCAGCCAAAAAAAAAACAATGAGTAGTATATGCACGTAATGAGGAAGGGAGTTATTCAGATGCAAATGAAGAGATTTACTAAAGATTTGTCTCAATTAATTGCAACAGATATAACATACGAAGTTACAATACTACTGATATTCATTTTCGTAAAAGAAAGTAACATTAATCTATATATATATATAACAAGTAATATAAAAAAAATTAAGTCAATTCCTACTTAGATCAAAAACGAAAAATTTTATGTTAGTTACTTTTTATTAAATAGTTACAATTAATATGTTGTTGTTGTTGTTTCCAATCCCCTTTGGAGTTGGAAAGCCTACACCAAGTCCATTTGACCATTCCGCGTAATAGTGTCACACACCAGGTCTTGCTATTCATACAATTGTCGCAGGGAAATGCCCCAGCAGTCCAGAAGATGAGAAGGAGAAGAAGGGAGAGAGCAGGAACAGGTAAAGAAAGACTTTACCCCCTGCACAAAAGTCATATTATGCAGGTGACCGCTTCTAAAGCGCGCCAAGGCCGTCACAATTAATATAAATATGTTTACACATATGACAGCATCACAACATTAAGTGACACTTAATTTTTATTAATTATCATTAACTTATTGTATTGTCCTACAAAACAACAGTGTATATAAAATTTCAGTTCAACGGAATGCTTTAAAACGTGAGAAAAAAAAATATTTTAAAGTTTCGACCCAATCGCTAAAAATGAAGTCAACGTGGCTGTATCTGTAATTCTTTAAATAATTAGTTTTAGTAGATTAATTTTAATTAATTATAATGAAATTATCGTATTATCACCCAAAGCAATAATGTATCGAAAATTTCAGCACAAGTAAGAGTTTTAAAATGTCAGAAAAAAAAATCTTTTAAAGTTTTGACACAAGTTGCCAAAATGTTATCTGCCCAAAATAATGCCAATGTGGACGTCTTTTGTAATTCTTTGAATAATTAGTTTTAATCAATTAATTTTTATTAATTATAGTTAAATTACTGTATTGTCATCCAAAATAATCATGTATATAAAATTTCAGCTCAATTGAGCACTTTTAAATGTATTATTCTATTAACGATTTAAAATTTGAACAATATAAAGATATAGAGAGTGTGACCGAATAGAAGGAATTGAAAAATGGGTGTTTGCTTATACGACTTCGCTTCACAGGTAATACCGTTCAACCTATCACTATCTCCACAGTAAAATCTCTATTCCGTAACCCTTAACACTCAACGGTACATATGCTGTGTACCACAATTTTTTTCTCATTTTCTTTGCCTGTGGTATAAATACTATTTCAAGGGGCTCCAGACAATTGCCCTTCCCTCTCTTCTCCAGGGAAAAAAAGAGGGGGAGGGGGAGACAAACTGTCTCCGAACCTCTTGGAACAGCAGTTACAACACGGGTAAAGTAAACGAGAGAAAAAATTGCAATATAGCGTAAGTACCTCTAAGTTTCGAGAATTAGACACATACACTTCTGCATATTTTGAGGGGCTAAACCATTTCTTAAACTAAATATTAACTTTACTTTGTATTTTTTGCATTGGATAAACTTTTTTGAATAATAATATTTTAACTATAAAGACGGATAGATGTTTAGTAAATATATTAGCAAAATTGCTATTGTTTTAAGATTTGTTCATAAAAAAAAATCATTGCATTCAATAATATAAGAAATAACTTTTTTTTGAGGATTTAATTAGATATATGATCTTAGAATTTGTTGACATTTTTAAACCTTAATATAGATTAACTGTCAGAAAAATAATCGTTTTCTAAAATATTGCGAGCTACAGCTATTTCTTTTTATTACCAAATCCTTAATACTCATTCATTTTTTAAACTGCTTTTAACATTTGTTAATGAGTTTTTGAAACGAACATTTAATAAATGTACATAAAATGCATTTGTAGGTTTTAAAAAATATTCAAGCATATAAAATAAAAGCTTACAAATTACTGAGACTTTTAGAGATTAAAAAGTTTATTAAAAGAATCTTAACCTTTGTTATCAAACTAAATTCAATATTTCCATTCAAAATACATTTTTAAAATAAAAAGACTATTTATTATGCTTTTTCTAGTGGTGGAATGAATGGCAAAATTTTTGAAAGCAGGAGAGATATTAAATTTGGCCATCACTCATATTCAAGATAAGTAACATGTGTCTAAAAAAATGGCATGCCTTCTCCAATAAAAAAAGGCTTCAAGACATCTTCACTGAATGAAAATACCGAACATAGTTGGATATATTGATTGAAAGTGACTACGAAATGATACAGGTAAAATTTATTTAACGTTATCGAAAAGAGGTGAAATGATATCCAAGAATTTTATATTTATTTGGGATAAAACCGAAAAGACAACGCTGTGAAAAATTACTGTTTTTAGTTTTTATGTACTATAGAATGAATAGATTAAAGAAGTTTTTGTGATTGCATTTGAGCCTATTATGTGAAATATGTTTTTTTTTTTTTTTTTTCTGTTTTACTTCAGCACCAGTTTCTTAGATAGAAAAATTATGAATATTCCGTTTTAAATTGAATTTCTATTTCAAAATAGTTAAATGATATTCCAATGTTTTCAGACAGTATAAATAAAAGTATAATTTGAAGAGTTTTTATTGATCTCATAAGAACATAGTGTATAAAAAATTTAAAACAAAGGGTTATTCACCAGATTTTTGCTTTCTAAATTGGGTGTTTCCTTATCCAGCCAAATTAACAGTTTGAGCTAGAATAACTCCACACCACAAACGAATGTCACTACTAAACAACATATAAATAGTGAGAAAGAGAAAATAATAGTTGTTTTGTGGACAAGATAGCCAAACTAATAAGGGCCTAAATCACAGTTGCTTAACTATTAGAAGATATTGGTTGATTTCTCTTTGTTGAGCTTCATTGGTTCTATCTCACTTCAGAAAAGAGCTAATTATTTTTTACATTTTATTTTGCTTTTTTCGCTTATCAAGTAATCAGGTATAACGTTAAATTAATAAAGGTTTATAATTTGAAGTACATGTTGTTCGTCATTTTTTGACCGATTTAATGGTTCTTACAACTATACTGCGTTCGAATCCCCTCGAGAACCTCAACGATCAATGAGGAAGAAGTACCGTGATAAATTTAAGCGAAAAAAATGCATTTCCAAGAAAAAATAATTCTTGTAATTACAGTTTTTTTTTCTTTTAGGAAAACAATTGATTTCTATGTATGGGGTAGAATTCTTCTCTTACCTATTTGTTAAATGTAGATGTCTATTTTGGGTTCAATGAGTTGCAAAGCTTTTCTCAATAATGAAAAACTATAAAATTTTACTTAATTTAATTTACAGTTTTCTAGAATCAGCAGTTTAATTTATAGAAACAACCCCTAAAAAATTTAATACTTATTCGGTATTTTACTGAAGAAACCATGAGCAGTAATTTTTTTTTATAAAATAACTTGTAAACTTAAGTACTTTATTACTTTATTGTTTATAAGTATTCTGAATATTTAAATATTTTATTGATGTGGATGATTATGCTTGTATTATAAATTTAATGTGCTTCAAAAATGTATTTACAAGACCAGATGTTGTTTAGTAATATTTTTTAGTACTCGTTGGGCTTTAAGTACCATTTGAATCATCATAATATGCTACTTACACACGTTTTTAAATATGTTATTGAAAAATAAAAATCTTAAAGTTAATATAAAGATGAATCTCTTATTTAACTAATTCTATATACTTTTGAGAATATAAAATACAGTACAGATACTATAAAGTGTAGGATTCATTTAAAGTGTCAGTTACATCAAATAACGCTGCTCTAAACAATAATGAATTGAATGAATCAGCTATGTTACATACAGCTATATTTTATATTCAATATATTGAACATAAAAGGTTTTGACATCTCATTTACTAATGCACTTTTATGAAATAAAGTATTTTTGTACTGAAACTTAAAATGATTGAAATATGGGTTTATTTTCGTAAAAAATGTATTAAGCTCTCCAATGCAGGAGCAATTTCTTTCAAGCAAATAATAGTAATAATAATAATTTTGCAGAAAAATAAAGGCCCCCCCCCCCATTAGTAGTGAAAATTTAGACACAAAAATCTCAATACTTACAATGAAACTGAATTATTTCAACAAAGTAGAAAACAACATTATTCAAAAATACCACATTATAGGCACAAATTGCTGAAAGCTTCGTGTTAAGAGTTATATGTTCAATTATTTTGTAACAATAAAACCAAAAGTTTTCAAAACCAAAATTATTTTTCTGAATGAGTTTGAGTTTTTTGCGTAAATGATTCAACAATATTTTAAAAATTTATCGAAAACTAATATATTTAAATAATTAAATTCACTTATATATAAATCATTTTGTAATTGTATATGTAAATAAGTATATAATGTAAGTTAAAAGAAAAAATGTAACATAAAATTTTCAAACCAGGAACTTTTAAATATTATCAAGTCTTAATTATTAAAAAATATTAAAATTTCTTTTTTTTAAAGTGATATTCTATTTTTTTTAAAGTGATATTCTATTGAAACCTTAATGTGGTTCACCACAGAAGGCATAGGCTCTGTTGATTAAATGCATTTACTAACATGTTTACTTGACTTCGTTCTTACTATTCTGCGAAAAGATAATTTTTCTTTTTAGATATTATAATACCGAAAGAAATAACTTAGTCTTTCCTACTTTTCTGAATATCTTCACAAAATTTAATATATTGTACTTCGAGAATTGAACTACACATGCATAATAACATTTATCAAAGATTTGAAAATTACGGAAACTGAAACGAATTTTCATGTATTCTGAACCTAAGAAGAGTAATTTGAATATAGTATCGAAAAGGTATTTGACTTATAGCATTTTTGATGTAATATAGTATTGGGGGGATAGCATTTGTATAGGAGAATAATTTTAAGTTTTGTAAAAATTACCAAATTTTTAATTGAGAACTACAATCACTCAGGGTAAACTTAAATGGTACGATTTAGATTCCGACGTTTACAAAGACTCACAAAAATATCAGATGATAAGGGTTCCCAGAACTAATTTCTAGATAATAAAAAACGATTCGCGTAAAGCAGTTTAATATACAAAGTGTTGTTGAGGTAAACACAGTCAAAACACATATACCTTACCAATTCATTTCTTTTCTCAAAAAAAAAAGAAAGAAAGAATTAAAAAACGACACAGTTAAGTAACCGACCTATAAAAGACATCATTATAAAGATTTCTTTATTTTTATTTAGTTTTGCTAATTCAAATACTTTAAAGCAGTGCTTCTCAAACTTTCACTATTTGCGACCCAATTTTTAATCATAACTTTCATCGCGCCCCCTTCCAAACAATAACAATGTGTTGAGTGCAATAATAATGTTCTTCGACGCTAAAGTTTCTATACGACTTTAATTATAAACAGAACAAATTATCAAAATAAGTATTAAATTTTGTATATGAGAAGACCATGGGATCACTGGTAATTACTAAGTTTTTTCTCTGTTTAGTATTGATGTATTAATAACCAAATACGTTGTGCGGTATTTATACATTTATAAATATATTATATCAGTGAAAATCTGTATTTTATTATTTATTATGTCAGAATGTGCCTTGTTTTGCTTCCTTACAGTAAATTAATATTTTTTAAATAATCTTTTATTTTTGACTTTTCACAATATGCTTGCACCCTCCTGGTACGATCTTCACGGGCCTCTAAGGGGGAGCGCCAAACAGTTTGAGAAACACTGCTTTAAAGACATTATTTATCAGCGTTAGATTAATTATTTTAAAAAGGTTTTATTTTTTTACGCGTGCACAATTGTATTTGAATACAAATCTTATCTTTAAAGTCAGAAAAAAGTTTGCTTCTTACGTTAATCAAATATAAATTAAATTTGATGTTTCACTATATGTTTCAGTACTTTATTTACTTAGCCTATATTGATTTACCAAGTGAAATATATTTATAATAATCAGCACGCTCTCAAAACAATATTTCAGATATTTGTAAACATTTTTTAAACATACTTAAGAACAATAAAATAAGAGCAACAGAAGAAGCATGCAAGAATAATGAAATTACGCAAATGTGGTCAAAATGCAACTGATGCTATTTAGTAAAAATGTTGTGACCACACAAGTTGGAGCAGTAAACAATAAATGTGGCTTTTACAACCAGGAAAGTTTTCCAAAATCCATAAATGTATAACATCTTGGCGCTAGAAATATTATTAACTGAGGAAAATACAAGTATATGAAAACGAAATTTTTTCAATTAAGGTATCCGACAAAAATCGACAAACTTTTTTTTATGATTTTATTTCAGACCGTCTTATTAGCTTTATAAAAATACCAAGTTTTTTGTTTTCCATTGACTAGAACAAAAACTACAAGTGTTTTAGCTAACATAGATGCCATTAGTTTAAACAAGATGTCAGACTTTAAAATGCGTTTTACTCTAAATATGTTTTTTTTTTTCGAAAAAATCAAACTGGGGCAGCGTTTGCTCAAAAAGTCTTCAAAATAATTAACTGATTTTTTTCGTATGTTTTGCGTAATAATAGAAGAGTTTTAAT
The DNA here is from genome assembly GCA_019973955.1 of Trichonephila inaurata madagascariensis. Classification (NCBI taxonomy): domain Eukaryota; kingdom Metazoa; phylum Arthropoda; class Arachnida; order Araneae; family Nephilidae; genus Trichonephila; species Trichonephila inaurata. The sequence continues at coordinate 680,475 of BMAV01010395.1, forward strand.
CTTCAGATTAATCAATTACTGTTTTATTAAAAAAAATTATAGTCCCTTATCTGAATATAATCACTGTCTTTTAAGCAATTTCATATAAAATTAAAATACTCCTTATCCTGAAGAT
>BMAV01010396.1:0-38300 GCA_019973955.1 Trichonephila inaurata madagascariensis
TTGTTCCTTAACCCACCATTTTGCACGTATGCACAAGTATTTGGTGTATTGGGGAGGGGGGGGAGAAAGGGATTAAATAAGCAAATCCGCAAACACTGTCAAGGTCATTTTATTGCATTCCAAAGCTTTCGGAATAATTTTATGGATACGAGTGCACAGAAAAGATTGTACTTCGTAAAGACATATATATACGTACGGGGCAATGAACGTTTCTGCTTATCAAGACATTTATGTACGCCAGTTGCATTTAAGATGTTAAAATAGCATTGTAGCTTTAACGTCAAAGTATAGTATTATCGAATTAAATACAATGTTATTGTTTAGAGGGGGCGCGATGAAAATTATGATCGAATATTGGGTCGCAAGTATTGAAAGTTTGAGAAGCACTGTCATAGAGGGTCCCTGGTAATTATTAAACTTATTCTTACTAAATTAATTATGAAACACATTGTGTAATACTGATTCATTTTTAAGTGTATTATATCAATGTAAATGTGTATTTTATTTTTTGATGTGTAACATCTTTCCTCTCGGTTGCTGGATATTTGTTGGGAGTGATTTCGTGAAAAGGGACGGATGTGCGTAACAGGATGTGACGTAAGCGCGCACTACTTGATTTGACCAATGAGAGTGCGTGGCTGTGTCTTTTCGCTACGCTCGCATGGTGGTCCAACTCTAGTAGCCATCTAGCGCTCGATCACTTGAATCTAAATTGATATTGGGGGACATAAGTGTGGCAGAATGCTTATTTGAAAATGGAAAAACAGTGATTTCGGTGATCGTATACATTTCTTCGAATCAAACGGTTAAAAAAAATTAAAGATTTCCTTTGTTTTGTACTTTTACCATATAACGAAGGTGGTTCTGCTCTTTAAAAAAAATTATCACTCGCTTCCCCTGATTTTGAGTGGTGATTTTAACTTTACTCAGTTTGCCAAAATCGACCCAATACTTTATGAATAATGAACTCAAGCTCGAAATGAACACAAATTAGAATGTTTTGACTGCTAACAGTGATACTATTATTGACGCTGTTTTTCAATGGTTCTTTAAATACTTTGAAATCACAAGTATATGTGTCATATTTTAGTTATCATAAGTCTATTGTCTCCGCTCTTCCCCAAATTGAACAAGAATAAACTTTGATAAAATATTCAACTTTTTGTTAATTTAAATTTTCATTAAAAAATATAATTATTCGATAGAAAAATTATTTCCCAAACATTCCCGATTTTCATATTTTTTCAGGAAAAAAGTTAATATTGCGTATTTACCACGATAACACATTTTAGATGTTACACATCATATGCTACTACTTTAAGACTCGTTTCTTTTTTTAATTATGTCAGAATGTATTTTTTGTTACGCTTACTTTCAGTAAGTTAATAATTATTTTAAATAATTTTTTGTTTTCATCTTCTCGAAATACTTGCGCCCCCCTTGTAGGGTTATCGGCCCCCCTAGGGAGACGCGCCCCAAAGTTTGAGAAACACTAGGTTAATTCATTACAAGTGAGGAAATTGACTCTCATTAATAGTATAAGATGTAGTGTAAAATTAGTATAAGATGTGGGCACAGATTTTGCTATGAGTCTTTACGTTTGCTATGAGTCTTTACGTCTTTCAGTAGCATCTGGGGTTAACACAAAAAATGTAAATTTAATCCTATCCAAGGTCAGGGGAAAAGAGCGCTATATCTTTAAAAGGGACAACATTCAAGAAGATTCTTTGGACTCATGATATCATCCCATATACTTGTGTTACGAATGAGTGAGTGAGTGAATATTAGCATAGCACTGCAGCTGCACGAGGGCTTTTGGTGACGGACCACGTAATTTTGAACCATGGTCAAGTGACGTGGACGACACCGTTGGCATCCCTCCCAATGCCCCGCACACCAACGTTGGACTCTTCAGATCTCAACAGTTTTAAAGTGCACGCTGCCCCCCCCGGATTGGTTTTTAGTGGTACTGGGCTCGAACTTATGGCATGCTTGTCATGATCCGATACCTTGACCACTGGGCTAACTCAGCCCCCTTGTGTTGCGAAGTCCCCAGATGTTAATGAGTGGTTTCATATTCCAACCTCTCACCGCGTCATTGTGCAAGTGGCTGTAGGTCTTGTAGAATTACCGAGAGGATTGTATGAGCAGTACAGAAATGATAGTGATCGAGATGTGTATCATGATAAATATGATGAATTGACTCTTAAATGCTTTTGATTTTAATCACCTCATAAAATGGGGGGAAAGTCAAAAGAGGAGATTGTAATGTATCCCAACCCAAAGGGGAGTGTATTATTTTGCCATACCGGTTTTTCATGTCCATTCAAACAGCCCTGTGTAAAAAATATTAACGCGATATGGTATACAGAATAAATATTGTGCAAGAAGGTACAAAATTATCAAGCAGGCTGTTTCAAATACAGTCACCAATGAATCTCATCCTACAAGTGTATTATGTTAAAAGGAGATTTCTAAAGTTTTATGAATCAATTTTAAAATTTTTTTTAAAAACAAACACCCGAACAAAAACAAAACCCCTAAGATTTTCTTTTTTTTTTTTTTTTTGTTTGGAAACACATGTTGGGGTACCATGTTGGTATAACTCTAACTCATTGGATTGGTGGGATTTTTGTCTTTTCTGATCAAAAATTTAAAAAACAATATTTTTTGTTTCTTTTCATATTTTTGGGGATAATTATTTTCCTTTTTTCCCCAGTGGTCATCGTGTCTTTGATTCTGTCGATGGCTTTAAAACCCTTTTGAAACTTGTCCCGTTTCTTATGCTCAGACCCCCCCCTCCCCAAATTTTTTCTTGTTTGGGACTTACCAGGCAGGACTTTTTTCAAGATCCCTATTGGTTTTGGACCTTCAGAGTGAATGGACTCATGGCCCTTTGATCTAGCTTTTCAAGGGATAGAAAAAACAACAAAGGAAAATTTAATTATTTTGTTTTAAAAATAACCTTGTATCAAATAAAAATTCATGAAAAAATATTTTAAATTGTATATACTATACAGTCCATAAAAGTTTTTTTTCATCGTATTTCCCAAAAGAACAAATGTTTTAAAAACATGTACTACACAAGGTTTTTTAAATCAATTTTTTAATTTATATCCGATACTTTGGGAAACCCTGATTTTTAAAAAAAGTATAAATGGGTAATAATTTGATATTTTTTTCCTTAGATTGAAAAAAGTATATAAAATGGTTTTAAAAATAGATTACAGTAAAAATTATTTAAGTTAAAAATTTTGACAAAAATTAACATAGAATGATCCATTTTAAAAATACTCTTTGGAAAATGTTTATTATTAATTTTTTCCTTAACCCAGACATTGTACAGAGGCTCAACAAGTATTTTTAAAATGTACAACAAATGGATTTATCCATATTTTACGACAACGGGGGGAGAAATTTTAAAAAAAAACCCGATAATTTTTTCAATGGGTTGTAACCCGAAAATAATGTAAATTTTTTAAAAGTCATAGTTGAGTCTCTTGCAGGGTCTGACTATATCGGCAAAATTTAAAAAAAAAACTTTTGCAAAAAGAACTTTTGAAAAAGGTTATTCTAAGTTTTTTTTTCCCAAAAATATTTTTTTCTTTTGTAAAAATGTCCTTAAAACAACTTTATGCATGTATTCAATCAAAATTTCCCAATATCATGAAAATTATCCATTTATGCGTTTTTTAAAATCAGGTTGGGCGTAGTGGGATACCTTAATGTAAAAGAAGCCCCCTAAAATATTTGTTCATTTTTTGTTATAATATTATGACATTTATGTATTTTGAGGGGAAATTCCATCCTATAAGTTTTTATAAGAAAGTAAATGTGTCAAAATTAAATGCGAAGAAATATTTCAATATGTGTCTAATATATTTTCAATTTGCTTCTATATTTAGATATGTTATGGAAATTTACAATACGAGTTTAAATAATTATTCAGTCTAATTATATTTTTAAAAAAACATTAAAAAGCACCAGGCTCTCTTGTGGTATCTTCTTTTTGAATTTGTAAGGCATTCCTTTATTTTGATGCTGATGCATTTTTTTTCGTACAGTCACATTGTTTTATGATTGTTTATTGAATGAATCCTATTTTTTTTTTTTTACGAATTTTTAAGGTATTTTGATGTTCCAACATTGAATTCACATAAAAAATGTTTAATGATTCATTTAATAATGCACATAGAGCAATGGCATTTTGTACATGCATTTGGAGAAGTGATGTGATTTAGTATATAACAAAACAAGTTTAAAATTTTTCATAGTAACGACGTTTTAAGAAATAAAATATTTTTTTCAAAGATTCCGATTCATTGATTTCAATACGGTTCTGATGCACGTTACATTTTCATGGTAAAGTTCCGGGGGGTGGGGAAGTGGGAAAGTGGTTTTTTTGTTCACCACGCCATTGACCACCCCAAAATTTACGAATCATCCCAAAAGCCAGCGTTTCTGTGGAGTGTAATGTTCAATTTTTTTTTAATTTAATATGAAATAGTTTGTAAGTTGTATTTTGAAGAAAATCATAGCTCATAAAACTTTATTTCCTTAAGTGTCTTAAGAAAACCTTTTATGAGGATTCCACTTTACGTATTCATGCGTACTATAAAGCTGTACAAATAACCACACTGCAAATATGACTGCTTTAATGTTACATTCATAAATAACATATTTATTCTTTCATCAGAGAAAGTTTTTCAAAACTTAGTGTGACGTTATTTGGCAACAAAATCAATTTTAGAATCCTTATAGCAGTGAAAAGAAACCTAGTGGTTGAGTGGTGGCGCATCGTGCTTCTATGCCACAAACCGGGGCTCAAATCCCGGGATGGGAAGGGTAGACTCGGCTTTTCATCTCTTCAATGGATCGATAAACGAGTACCAACCTTGCTTAGGAACAAAGCAATGAAAGTTTCATATACTGACCACCCTACCGTACCTCTACCATCCCCCCTCAATGGGTCAAAAACAGTTGCCACGGGCCTTTTGACCCACATGGGTTGTTGCGCCACTGAGTTTATTATAGCAATGAAAAATAATTGATGTATACATAGCTGAGGAATGAATTCATTTTTTCTTCATCAGAATAGGCTTACAAAACTCTAGTTAGTTAGAAATTCAATATTCATTCCTCTTGTTTCTTGTCATTTGCATTTCAGAATGTAAAAAACAACAAATAATAATTGGAAAAGTTATATTACTAAATATACTTTTTTTCTTTTTCTATTAAATTCATTATCAATGGGAAAGAATGTACAGTGATAAACCTCAATTAAATTTCACATGCAGTACAAACATTAAATTTTGATGACAATAGATTTTAATGGTTGGAGTCTTTTGTTCCATTTCTTCGTTTTATAAAATGAAGCTAACTTGGAAATTCTCGTTCCTTGAAGCATTTTCCACCTTCCTTCTGGATGCATTTCTGAAAAACAAGAAAAGTTGGATCATTTTCGAAAAAACAGCTTTCATGTAATACTGCCTCATGCTTCCTTCGGTATAAAATATATGTAAGAATTTAAAAGAGAAAGCCTTTTCTTTAGAAAATATTATCCTTCTACCGAATTAATTCATTTTTAAACACACTTTTGAAAAAAAAAACATTTAGTAATACGAGAATATTCAAAATGCTGCACACAAACCGTATCCTAAACTTATATGAGGCTTTTAAAATTAGGTTGAAATAAAATAAAATCAATATATATATATATTCTTAAAATTTTAACTTAAAAAATTCCAAAAAATGATTACGTCATAACTTACGTCACACATAACGAAAATTTTTAACGAGGGTGTTTTTCGAAAACATTTTTTTCGCGTTTAAATTCAATCATCTTACATTCAATAGTGAAGTTATTTGGGTAAAGGAAAAATGTAATTCCTGCTGGAGAACGGGCGAATGTAAAAATTTGGAAATGGATAGACCAGGTTTTGGAGTGTTTTATAGAGGGAATTGGTAGCCCCATGAATAAATTAATATACTGTTTAAAGTATGAATACTTCAATTATTAGTAATAACTTCAATTTGTTAGACAAAAACCAAAAAATTTTTCAGTTTTTTTTCGTTTAATAAAAAGTTCCTCCGTTTTCAATAAGTCTAAACAGACTCAGATATCAATAATTTAAAAACAGTATATATAATCATACAACATCATGAAATACTTGACGAATCAGCGGTTTTTGAGCGACTTGTAGCATATAAAAGAATCACATAAATATTTTGACTTTCGCTGACCCTGCATTTTTTCACGCGGAAACGTGCGTAATTTTAAAGTTTTTCAGCAATTTAAATCATTCATAAAAAAATACTTATTTTACCACTTTATAATCCAACATAAATATATTCATTTACAAAGCAGAATTCACTTGAAGGTAAAATAAAAAGCTTTACCTTATAATCGTTAAATTGTTTTAACTCATCATCACTTAAATCTGATTTCTGAAAAAAGAAAGAAATGTTAAGTTCAAAATTAGAAAGGTTGACTCAGAACATTTTGAGCATATCGGTATATTATGAGCGCATAAATATAATGCGTTCTTATCTTCTTAGATATTTAATACTGCTTCAAAAATGCATATGACCCTTGTAATCTCAGACTCTTTTTTCACACATTCATTTCTATTTATTATTGAAACTGTTTTCTTCTGTTTATTTCAGTAAGCACTTGCTGATATTTAATTATTGTTGAATCGGACTGATATTCATAAAATGTTTTGGTTTTTCCCAGTAAAGTATAAAAAGAATGATCTCGTAAAAGCTCTGCGTTTTCAAAAAGACGAACAATTTCTTTCTCATAAAAATTAAATTATTCATAAAATGAAAAGAATCTAGGAAAAACATAGAAGAAAATTAAATAAACTCGACGGATAGTTGAAATTCTAAGTATACAATAAAATTGCAAGTAGTTAAATGTAATAGAAAAGAAAACAAAAATTTAGAAAATAACTTTAATATTTGAGGTAATTTCATTATTACTTTCAACTCAAATTAATGCGATAATTGAAAAAATTTTCCACTCATGATGACCTTGATTCTCATCTAGAGGTTAATACATATCAATTACTTTTTCAATTTAATGTTTTTCGCTTTTGTAAAATATTATCAGCTTTACTTAATCTTTTAATTAAAGATACGATTTTTAATTGTATTTCATTATTTTAAATGCATGAAAATTAAAAAAAGGGAAAGGGTTTTAAGAAAAAATGATTACTATTATCAAATAATGTTTTATTCCTAAATCTGGAAAAAAAAGTTCACTGTTGGTAATATTTTCTTTGGATGAAAATTTAATTTCCGTAAATCTTCCGGCTCGTGTTTTACTATAATAAATAAATTACTTTTATAATTTAATTGCTTTTATAAATTGTTTATAATAATCACCAATGGTTGTTTTTTCGCTTATGCATATATTTCTGTTGATTACAAATATTATACCATTTAAGAATCATTCTATCCGAAAAACCTTCTTCAGAAATTTTTCGAATTATATGTTTACTTTCTTGATCAATAATTGATAGCTCCACGCTGAGAGTCGCGGTATTAATCATTACGGTCAGTAATTGATGTGGTCAGTAACTGTGAGGGTGACCTCTCAGTTTCCTTTTAGTCGCCCATCCGGTATTGTGGTTAGCGACACTGACTGCTGTGCCATTGGGCCTGGGTTCGAATCGGGAAGCATGGATTTTGAAAATGTATGCCCTTCCGCTGGGGTCAAATCCCCGTCTAGCCGCGGGGTCCCCCGTGAGGTTGATAGAAGGGAAAGAGAGGTGGGAGGCCCTTGACCACAACCAGGGTGTTGTTCGTTTAAAATTGAGGTGAAACCGGGTTAAATCGTTCTGTCACCTGTATGGTGCTCAAAGCTACGGCTAAGGACAGGCGTCACTTAGCCCTTTGTCATGAGGAATTTCATGGGCTTTGATTTAACCTTTGTCGACCAGGTGGCATTAGTAACAACAACTTTCTTGGTAAATCAGAAGTTTTAATACAATGGTTGAAATAAATATAATCATCAACTAAACTATAAAGGAATCTTAAACTTCATTTTTTTAAAAAAAAAAATTAATGCATAGATATCAGTAATGCAATGTACTTACATCTGTTATATTATTCGCGAAGCACAGCAAATACTGAAAAGGAAATTTAAAAATATAAAATATATATGTAATATCAAAATATACATAAAAAGTATAAAATTATTTAAAGGAAAGTAAAAAAAAATTTTTAAAAAGGAAATGTGTTTTAATTATATATATATATATATATATATATATATATATATATATATATATATATATATATATATATATATTAAGTGCTTCTTCAAAGTAGGTTTGCAGTTTGTTAATTTAGATATATATGTTGTAATCGTGTCAAAATGGATGAAGAAACTTGGTAGTTGATGCATGTTCCATTATTATTTTATTATGTGGAACATATTAACAAACACAGAATATATTCAAGACGAATGCTATGCCGTCACTGACCAGCCACTGACATATATATATATATATATATAGTCTTATTCTCTACAAACAAGAGATAACATCCAACAATCACATTCGAAAAACACATAGACAGTAGGAAATTACACAATGAAGGACATATGAGCAACCGAGATTAAAAATTATAAAATGGATGCTGCAGTATTATAACCATTGCTGACTTAGGACAGCTAATATATAAAATAATTTATATAAAAGTGTGTTTGAACATGTTTTTTGGCCAGCCAACTTTCCTCCTTTATGTAAATAATACTGAGCAAAAACCTATTGAAAGTAATGGATATATATATATATATATATATATATATATATATATATATGTAAGTACTTGAAGCATTTTGTAAACTTATACTGTACTTTGAATTATAGAAATAATTTCTGATTTAACAGATGGGCCACTTTTTTTCTGTTTTTGCAACTATGAATGCTGAAATATTTTTGATTTTATTGGAGTACTGCTGCCAGACTCGTACGTAAATGGTTATAAAGAATGTCTCTTTCATGTGTCATCATTCTTTTGAATAAATTTCCGTTCCTTATTTAACTAAAATACTGTTTGTGTACGTTTTCTTTAAAAGGTAAGCAATTCAGCCTCTGTTGAATAAAAACGGGTTAATACAGAATAAATCAACAATATACTGAGCAATCTTCCTCTTACTTTATTAAATTCATCAGATGTTCCAAATAAGGTTGATTTTTCATTGCATTTTCCTAGAGTGCCACCAGGATAGTTGTTACGTACACACGTATGGAATTGATCCTGTAACTGAAATATTACATGCAATTAATATACAAACGGTTTGTCTACTAAAAGGAAAAGACATAGAACTTTTATTGGTTGATATTCTATTTATGCTCTTATTATATATATTTTGGCATCCTATATTCCATTTATTTTTTTTTTCATAATTTGCAATAACAAGGTTTTATAACATAAAATACAAGGAATGATAAAAGAAATCTATTAAAAACCCCATTATGTTTTTAAAAGGATATATCCATGCACTTTCTATTGCTCTTACCTTCTTATTGTGCATTTTGAAGAATTTTCCTCCTACTCATTGTATATATGGAACATAATACAAATCCTACAAACAATATCAATCCATTTTACATTCAGAAACTTTTTGGCCCTTAATTGCATCTACCCCCCCCCCTTCCGTCGCTTATTATGAGCAATATACTTTTTCTTCGTTTCCTTAAAAATATCAAATTTTGTTGACGGGTTGTCTTAGGGGAAATCCCCTTTTTTCCCCCAAGATTGTGGGTTCAATCTCGGCAAGAGTAAATTTTTTTGATCGGCAATCATGGGATGTGCGTCGGGATTGTTGCATGAAAAAGCCCCTGAATATCACTTTCCTGGTATTTTCTTCCCAAAAATATAATGGCAATAGTTAAAGGGTGGGGCTTGAATTGAATAAATTCAAGCGTCCAAAATTTAGTAGCAGGAGCCGCCACTAGATATCAGTGGAATGGATCAGGCCATCAATGGAATGGATCTCTCATTTGATGACTTGCCGTATCTGCAAAGGCAAAACTGCCAACATGCAGCTCACTTGAAAGAAACGATATCTAAATCATTTGGCGACGTACCTCTGATAATTGCAAGGGACTAGGATAACTCATGTCCCTTCACCCTCTATCTTGTGGTGTAGTTGGCTTGGTGTTGTTGAAATGGGGCTGAAGATGATAGGCGTGACTTAGGTTGTAAGGACTAATGGGGTGGCAGGAGTTGGGCTAGTGGAGTGAGGCTTTTGATTGGATGGTGGTGGTGAGGTTGGAAATAGTTGGACTTCGACAAATTGAAATGATATAGGTCTATAGAGATAAGATTAAAAATAAGAGAAAATTTAAAAATAAGGGAATAAATTTATTTTGAAAGAATGGAGAATTTAATTTTTATCAAGCACAGCTTCTATAGGTGAATAAATTTTATCTTTATCACTATCGGCATTTTTAAGTTTGAATAGAAGTTGCAATATTTCGAGGGATCCTTTTAATATTTTGGAAATTAAACTGACTAACTCAATTACGATTCCATGGATTTCCTTTTTACTATTGATTTCTTTTGATTTTTCTATGTTATTAGTTAATGGGGTAGGGGTAGGGGAGATAACTCCGCTAACGATGTTAGCGAAGGAAACTTCTCCCTTACAAACATTACTTGTAAAATTTTTGTTGCCTGGTAAGGATGAACCTTTGTTTTAGGTCGGGAAAAGTTTGGGGCTTTTGTATAACAGGCCATATTGCCGTACTCCTGGCAATTAGTGCAGAAAGGGTTTTCCTTTCTCTCCTTGATAGGGCACTGTTTAGTAGTGTGGTCCTTACAACATTTTAAACATCTGGGCTTTAAGTGGCATTTCTCTGCCGTGTGATAAAAATTATTGCAGTTAAAGCATTGGGTAACTCTTCTGATGAGGAAACCAACAACTCTACTCTCCATGTATCCCAGGGTCTTGAGATCGAAAATTTTAAGATTATTTGCGTTACTAGGGATAGTAACTTTAAAAAATGAGATGTGTGGGGGGGAGGCCTTACTCCTTCTTGAAATTAATTGTGTGACTTTTTCTACAGTAAATCCTTCTTCCTTAAGATCTGTAAGGATGTCTTGGGTTTCAGTGAAAATTGGGAGTCCTTTTATTACGATTTTAATTGGTTTTTTTAATTTTGGCTTAATAATGTAGAATTCAAAAATCTGGGTTTTCCTCTAATGCGTGGGTATAAGTTCATGGTATTCATTATCATCGTTAGCGTGTAGTTTAAGGAATTCTGCTGAGGTTGTATTTTTGATGTCTGGGAATTTTTTTGATAAATTATTTTGAGCTGCTCTCTGATATATATATTTTTTAATATTTAAATTAACGGTGTGTGAGGGACCTAGGTTTGGGGGTTTCAGCCGGTTTTACTTCTTCTTCTACGACTTGGGCTTGTTCGTTTTGATTAAAAGATCTGAGTAACTGTTGGGTGATCGGCTCATTTACCGTAAAACAGGTCTGGGGGGTTTTTTTTGGGAAAGACAAAAAAGTCCTCCGGGGAACCTTTTAATTTTACGATTTTATTTTTTTTTACGGTAAATTAGAAGTATTGGGGATTTCTATGGAATTATTTTCGACTTCATTAGTTTCATCTAATTCAATAACCTCTACCACCGGTGTGGAAGGGTTGCTGCGGTTGCATAAATTACAATTAAAAGTAGTACATGGGGGGGTTTGAAGCTCACTCACCAAAGCATCCTTTCTTTGCAATGAATCTTCGATGGCCTTTCGTAATACTGCCTTCATTTCCTGGTTTTTTCATCATCTGGAACGCTGACTAATTGTAAATAATTAGAAAGAAGAATATCATATGCTTCTATCTCGCCTGTAATTCTCAGTCGTTCATTGCATGAATCATCATTATTCGGTGAACTTGTGTCCATTCGTGACATCCTTAATAGATAATCAATCGTAAGTCTCGGAGCTCAGACAAACAATTCTGATCTGGTCGACATCCTGATATTTGGCGACGTGTTTAAATCTCTTAAGCGGACAATGCGAAGGCGCAACAGGAGCTGATACAAAATTCAATTTTTGACCTGAAGATTTTTCCTCAATGAACTTTATCCACTGTTATACATCATCAGATCAAATGAGGACATACATATATTACTCACTCCTTTGGTTATCCACTGTGTTTCTATTAATTTACATTGATAATTATGATTTATTACAATACTTTTAATCGCAACGTACAAGGAGAAAAACTCACAACTTTGCAATTTTTTGGCGCATGTTTCGTAGCACCATGCCATGGTCTATGTAGGAATGTTTTTTTGTGTGTGTGTTTGTGTAGTGTGTGATGAAGAGTTTTTAATTCTTAAATTCACCCATACGGAGAACGAGAACTCTAACTAGTTGAAAATAGTCACACAGTTATATTAAATAAGAATTCCAAAATGCATTATGGTCATACTGTGAAACAACTTTTGATTTTACCCTTATAAGTAAACAAAACTTCAACATATTTTAATATCAAGTATTTTTATGAGTGAAGGAAATATACTTTCCAAAAAAACGGAAAATCACGAAATTTTTATTATATTTTATACATTTTAAACAGAAATTTATTGAATAATTTTACTAAAGCTGTTTACATTACCCGTTTTGGAAATTTTTTAACGCAAGCTATATAGTTGTCACATCGTTCTTGATCTCCAGCTGAAAAATAAAGAAGAAAAAAAAAAGATTAAGATATCCGACTATATACCCTAAAATCATGATTTTTTTGAAAGGTGGACAGTTTTTTTATGATTTTATTTGATAGTCCGTTTTATTAGCTTCATAAAAATACCAAGGTTTTTATTTTTCTTTCACTAAAACAAAAACTACGGGTGTTTTCGTACAAGCAGATGCCATAACTTTACATAGGATGTCAAACTTTAAAATGCATTTTACTCGAAATGTGCATTTTTCGAAAACCACAAACGGGGACAGTGATTGCTCAAAAAGTTTTTTAAATAACTTGCTGAAATTTTTTGTGCATGTTCTGTATAACATTAGAAGTAGTTTAACCTTCAGATTTATCAATCACTGTTTTATTACAAATTTTACGGTTCCTTATGTGAATATAATCACTGTTTTTTTAAGCAATTTCATATAATAACTAAGATAAAGTGCTCTAGTTTTTGTAAGAATTAAAATATCTCTTATCCTGAAGGTCATTTCAAAATGGAATAACAAAGTAATACACCAAATTTGAGAATTTGTTCATTTACTATTTGTACAGAGCGGACCACATTTATGCAATTTTTTGCCAATTTTTACCCATTTTTTCCCATTTTAGTAGTAATAATTTATTTTTCTCTTTTCATAGCCTTTTTTTCTTAAAATGTATTTAATAAATCTAAAAACCACAAAAAAATTTCATGTTTCCATTATTTTAAAAAAAAGTTGTCGCAAGTAGTCGGATACCTTAAAAACGATTTCTTTGTCAATTTAAAAATCATAAATGTGTAAAAAATGTCAAAAAATACAGGCTTGCTCCAAGCCGATAATAAAATGAGCATAAAACAAGCTCTAACACAAATTTTAATTTCGGTGAAATTTTCCTTCAGAGTCTCCTGTCTGCTTTCGGGTTAACACTAGAGCACACAGCAATGTTTCAAAACAGCGAAATAGCAAGCATTACTCAAAGAATTATATACTTATAATTAGATACTTGTATTTGTAGCAGCTTGTTGCATCCAAAACTTTAAAAGCTGAACTTAAAAAGTAGAAAACTTTATAAAGACCATAACCTATGTAGGTGTAGAACTACAGAAAGATATGAAATTTTATTTTCTTTAAAGTCAACAACTGAATTGAATCGTCTCAAAGGTACACAAATCATTTTAAGAACAAATACACCTTATTATAAAATAAAAGAGCGCAGAATATGTACAGAGTGTCCTATCAAGACCGGATAAACTCTACACAACCAGACTTGTTTTGAATACATAAAAAATGTCTGAACAACTGTACCTCTAGGGTCCATAGTTTACAAAAGTTATGCTAGAGAAAATGAATGTCACCATATCTGGTTTGCGTAAAAAACCTTTATTCGAAAAAACATGAACATCGGTATCAGCATATATTTAAACAAAATGTTTGAAATGTCCCCTTCTCATATGGAGTCATACATGCGTGAACTCACAGTACACGTTGTAGAAACGTAAGTTTCTGAAAAAACACGTAGCATGAAGACAAGAAACTAAGTTTATTTTTGAAGTAACTTGGTCTCAATAAACACATTCCTTCGTATTGCCACATAGGAAGAGATGTAGGTGAGATCTGGAGATGGTTTGGGCCATAAAACACAAGATCCCCACATTCAATCCTGTAGCATACATATTTCATATCCAGCTAATGCCGCACAAGACAGCTGATATTCTCTTAAATTGCCCTTTGTAGCTCATACTGCCACTAAGGGCATCTCATCTGAAGCGTCTCTTAATACTTCACAGAGAAATATTTCCTCCGTCCTGAGAGCCGTTTAGACTGCATATATGGTAAAATTAATAGAAAGCCTAATATACAGACCAGCATCTTGATGTCTGTGGGTGGATTGCATGAGGATTGGAGCCCGAGTACATATGATTGTTGTGACTGTTGAAGATCCCATTTCGTGCGGATTGTGCGTCATTCGTCAAAAGGGTATATGCAATGAAAGCATTTTCGATTTCATGTTGTTGCAATAACCATTAACAAAAGTCAATGTGTTGCTGAAACTCATCTGGATGGATACCTTGAATGGTTGTGTTATGATATGGGTATAGTCTCTAGTAAATGATTATAGTAAATCTTCTGTCTAATGTGCGTGAACTCAACTCAAAAGATTCCTACACCCACAGGAGTATTGCATTTTCTGTGCTGTGGTAAGCTCACTGCGGACATTCTTCCGCCAACATCATAAATACTCTTTGTAGGGTAGACACTTCCAGAATTTCGTAGTCTATCTGCAAATGACATTGGCATTGGGAGGACAACATGATGGATAGCAACGAAAATATACCCCTAGCAGTTCTTAAGGCATTACCATTACATTGATTGAAAATAAAGCACGTGTCGCAATATTCACGAAAGGAATAAATTACCGTCATGTAAAATTTACCTGTTGGTATAAGAAGCCTTTTAAAAACGGTTCAAACTACGACGTGGTGTCATTTCACGTGGTTCAATATCCACAATGGACATTTCGAGCATTTTCCTACATAAACTTATGGAAATACTGAAATGAATTTTCACACGTTTTGTAAAATTAGAAAATGGCTAGAATAGAAGTTACTTAAGTTATCTAATGTCTAGTTAATAGTTTTTCGTAATGATGTTCATGCTTACAATAAGGATTCTTTTCCATACACCGGATATGACGTCATACGATTTCTCTAAAATTTTAACGAAAATTATGGGTCTTAGACGTACAATTATTTGGGTACTTTTTATGTTTTCCAAACAATGAGTTTTAATACTTAGAATTTACCCGGTCTTGATGAGACTTCGAATTTATGAAAAAAATGTAAATACAGAGGGAGTTTTAGTAGATTTAAAATCGACTGATATTTCTTGTGTGTTATTTCATCCAATGCTTATCTTGGTAATGAGAGCTAAATATATTATCAATGAAGTGGAATCATATTCCGGGATTATCCATGCAAATCCAAATAAATGATGAGGGGAAAAAAATTGCTTAGGGCATTTTGTAGGGAAAAGAGGGGATTAAAAAGAAATGCAAAGGGAAAAAATCAACTTCCGCACTTGCAAACTAGAATGAGTGTGTTTAATAACGGTACTTAAAGCAACACACGAGGGCTATAAACAACGCACCTCATAAATCTGAGACATAATCTAGTGATGTGGATGACCCCTGAGATAGGGATGACGATCTGAAATCGATTTCTCAGGTCAAAAAATCGATTTTTTAAATCGATATGTAGCACTGAATCGATTCAGCGAATCGATATTTCATCCTAGAAAATCGAAATTCGACTTTTTCCGTTTTGTTAAAAATCATAAAATTATCTACAATTAGTTGAATGTACTATCGTTAAAACCCGTTTATATTACGGTGCTGGCGATTAAGGGGTTATATACATAATTTACTGGCCAGAACAAAAAAAACTCTATTTATCATCACGTTCACTCAATAGCCATCATGTTATGAGTATCGTTGGGTAATCTGTTCCTTGTGAGCGCACTTTTTTTCGATTGCCTGCAACATCGCAAGTGATGAGCGGAACCGCTTGGATCCCAGTAGACATGACAGACTGTTGTTTTTAAAAACTTAGATATTAAGCTTTGGGAACTATATAAGCTAAATTATCTATTTTCTAAACTTTTAATGTAACAAATGCATTTAGAAAATAAATGTTTTCTTTTATACCTGATACTCTTTTATATAGTAATAACAAAAATTGTAATTATCGAATACCCTGAACTAAAAAATCGCTGTTTTTACTGATAAGAGGTCGTTTATTATGGTATCTTTCTTGTTTTTCATAGAATGGATTTATATTTACATTGTAAATGCAGACTTAAAAATCGATTTTTTAGAAATCGATCTTTTAGAGCACGATTTTTTTGGGAATCGAATCATCAGGATACGATTCGAATCGATTTAAAGATCGACATTTTCGGAAAGAATTGCCATCCCTACCCTGGGACGGCAACCCACTCGCTAACTCGAGGACTTTAAAACATGACAGATTCAACTTGTGTCAGCCCTTCTACGTGATGGGTCTTCAGTTTCATCAGATCTCCAACTCGTGAATCGACATGCCGACCACGAATCCATTACCTCTAGGCCACCACGGCCTTAGAAACTAGAATGGAGTAAATACTCTTCTCTCTCTTTTTGAAAATTACTTCAATTCTTTTTAGGATGCACATTATTACAGAGTGATTAGAACAATCATTTTCAATCTTCCGTTGATTTTTTTTTAAATAACGTGATTCTGTATGCTGATTAACCAATTGTCAGTTTCCATTTGTACTTTTCGTAAAGGTTTATGTTTAAAAACTAAATTAAGTTGATTATTTTGTTACAATCATTGTTCGAAAATAAAACAACTAAATGGTTACACAACTGTCCAATCACGAGTCCGTTGTTTGAGCAAATTTTTAACTTTTTGATAAAAAGGTTTCCTAATACTTCATGAAACATTATGTATTATGTGCAAATATTCTTATAAGTGCACGTGTACTATTTCACTTGACTTGGACATTTTGTTTGTATTACCATTGTAAATAAAACTATCTTTTAAATCTCTTTTCTGATTTTTTAAGACAATCATGACAAGTAAATCATTTTTCTTTCAAAAAGAAAAAAAATACTCACATTCACCAACACATACGTCAGCATTTATATTATAATTCAGAAAGTCATCATCATATCCTTTGAGTGCAATCACACTGCTGACAGCTATAACTGACAGCACAAGGACTTGGATTGGAAGCCGAATCATTGCTATGTCTCGCAGTTCTCTGTTGATGAACTGAAAGATATAAATTTGATTGAAAATTCATTGATAGAATTTCCTATAGATTAATTCAAAGCTGTAGATTTTTAAGAAACTATATCACTTTCAAGACGAAAATGCATAAACAAAAAAACAAGAATTGTACAGTGGGTGATCGGTTAACGAAAAAATTTGTTAGCGAACACTTTCACGAAAGATTTTTGTGTTCGGATAACGAACACTTTCAAGAAAGATTTTTTGTGCTTGGACAAGAACAGATATTCGGAGGTGATCAGGGAGACACCCCTGAAATTATGGATGAAATTTCGTTAACTGCTAGAGATCTGGAATTGGAGGTGAACGAGGATGACGTAGAAGAGCTCATAATGGAATATGAAGATGAACTGATGATAGAAGAACTCCAACAAATTTTGAATGAAGAACATCAAAAAACACAGCAAAATGTGTCTCCTTCTGAACAAGAGGAAGACGAAAGAGGACCAATGCCGACATCTGCCATTGAAGATCTTTTAAAAGTGGGAGGATGTCAGAGCAATGGTCTTAGACAAGCACCCAAATCAAGCTGATGTCAGTAGGGTTGTGGATCTTTACAACGACAATACTATTAACTACTTCATGAAAATCCTGAAAAAGAGAGAAAAGCAATCGACATTGGACATGTACTTCAATGTCCCATAAGCAAAAAATGAAAAGGGCTGATTAATATGCAAGACTATATGTATGTTTTATTTTTCAAAAAACTTACTAAGAAATTATACATTTTTTAAAATTTAATTTTTAGGGTTTCCAGAACAAATTAATCGATTTCATATAGAAGTCTATGGTGAATCGATAATCGGTTAACGAACAATTCGGATTGCGAACGTAGTCTTGGAACGGATTATGTTCGTTAACCGATCACCCACTGTACATACACGCGCGTAAAAGGTATTTCTCAATTTTTTTTCTTTTTGTTTGTTATTTTGAAGATTCTAAGGGAATTTTCACTCCTAAAAGAGATAAAATAGAAACTTGGAGATCTTCTCTTACCCCTGAAATGTTG
This sequence comes from Trichonephila inaurata madagascariensis, assembly GCA_019973955.1. Classification (NCBI taxonomy): domain Eukaryota; kingdom Metazoa; phylum Arthropoda; class Arachnida; order Araneae; family Nephilidae; genus Trichonephila; species Trichonephila inaurata. Next base: position 18,545 of record BMAV01010396.1, read on the forward strand.
TTTAAAAAGGAGTTCTTCAAAGACATTTCATATTGAGATAAGTGGAATAGTACCCTCATGCAATGAATCGTGATTAACATTTGTTTTTGATGATATCCGATAACCTCTGTATAAGTTTAATGGATTTTCTGTGCCCATTGTAAATTACATGTAAAACGGGATAAATGGCGCTTCTCAGGCTTATACTTCTGCTATTAGCATGTAGAATCAGTCATGTAATGTTCCTTGTATTTTGTTTGCATGTCTTTTGCGTCGACCAAGAAATTAAAAATGTATAAAAAGGTGGACTCGTCATCGGAATAAGATAACATATAGAATGGATAAAATTGTTTTATCTGATCCAATAAAATTATGGAAAGGTGATATTCAGGTCTACATGTCTAGATTTTCTACCACACCATTTTTTTAATAAGTATTGTTCCTTATGGTTAAAACTGAATTTTTAAAGATGAAAACCCTGTGGTATAGATAGAATGTTAATCAGCGTCACACATGTTTGTTTTAAAATTTAATCATTATTTTTAATACATTGAAATATCCAAACAACTTAAAAATTTTTAGGAACTTATTCTTCTATTGCGAAATCAGGACGATAGTATATATTTTCTCGTAGTCTCTCTCCCCAAGTTTATTCTTATCTAGTCAAACAAGACCTGTCTCAGACTTGCCTTCATATTTCATGTAACGCTATTTTCTGTGTCTAAGTATGCAATTATGTGTAAAAGTTTAGATCAATTTCACAAGCATTGTAAAGTTTTATTTTATTAACAGTTTATTCTCAAAAAAAAAAAACTTTTTAACTAAATATCTAACATTTCTCTTTTGAACTACTTTTTCCAAGGAAACTGTAAGAAATAATATTGAATCTTACCTTTTACTGTCAGGCACTTTACAGCTACTGAATTGGAATGTGTGGGAGGATCGTCTTTTAAGAGGGATGAACTTTAATTTTTTGATTGAATGTCTGACGATCCTCTTATGGGTTACTGAATATAAATATTTGTTTTAGTAGATAACTAGATCTTGCAATAAATTTTGCAAAAGTGGTATAATGCTATGAATTTGAAAACTATCCATGAAATAAAAGATATGCTTTTTAGTAAGAAAGTTTTACATCGTCGTTTCAGCTTTAGCTTTTGAGAGACGTTTATGTAATGAAATTAAAATTTACTACAATAAATGCAGTTATATTTTGATCGACAATTGAGTTTTTTAAAATGTATTTAACGATCATGAAATCGTACATTCCCCGACAAACATGATGTGTTTGTATATAAGCAATTTTTAATGTGTCGTTTCATCATTAGCTTTTGAAATAGAAATATAAAATGAAATTCATGTTTATTACAATGGTTATGTAGAACATAAAAAGCTATCTTTTGGTTGAATTTAACCATTTTTCTAAATTTAAAGAGGGATAAAAAGTATTGTATCTGTATTGTAACGTCTACTGACATTACCTCATTTTGGAATCGTTGCCAAAACCTAAAGCGCGTCAGACTGACCATCTGACCGGAACATCTTCTACACCTCAGTGCCCAAGATCATGCATTGTGAGATGGGTACAGTAGTTCTTTACCCTCATGGTCTGTGGCACCCTGAATTAATTACTTTGACTATTTCAGAAATAATGTACCCCATGGCTGTGTAGCCCAGTGGTCATGAATGTTTCTGCCCAGTCGTAGATTCAAGTCCAGGTACCGTTAAAAATCTACCTGGTACATAGATAAGTTAGTGTGAATAAGTACTTAAATGAATAAAGCTTTCATCAATTCCTATTTTGGACTTATAAACAAAAGTATAGCACTTAGAGATTATAAGCTGATCACATCTTTTAACTTACAATTCTTCTTTTTAAGAATGGGATATTCTTGTGGGGAGATCACTCTAACTCAGCAAAACTCAACGTGAGGCCCGCGGGCCGCATGCGGCCCACCGAGCCATTTTAAGTGGCCCGGTCATGACCCATTGCTCTGAGAAATTATTTTATTTAAGACAATGTATTAAAAATTTGGTGGGAAATTCTTTGACAAGTAATCAAATGTATCAACTTTGCTTTTTGCTGTCGATGTCGTACGGCTACTAATTGATATTCTTTTTCTATTTGAAACCGGGACGGTTAGTGATAACAGACAACAGTAGATTAGCGACAATTTTATGGGTGGAACTAATTTTGAACTATCTTTTATACCCTGCAAGTGAAAAATATTCGAATGATTTGGAGGTTGACTTTTTTGTAGTGAAAAGCAAACATGGGTCAGTACTAGTTTGATTTGTCACGAAAGTGCTATATTTAAAAAATACCAATAAACAGGAATTATTCAATGATATTTTTCCTCTTTTAAGAGATGAAGAATAGAATTTATTGAATGTTTTTCGTAACAGTAATAAAGTGTTTCGTCAGTGGTAATGTCACTGTAGTAACAAAGATATTCTAAGAAGTTTGTTTTGTTATTGGTAATCATATGAAACCGTTTACTGATGCAAAAATTGTGAAGGAGTATTACTTAAATTATTTTAATTTACTGTTAGTGACAAAAATAAGAAAGATAAAAAAATAATAATTAAAAAAGCAAAACAGGAGTTATAATATTTTGATCACTTTTCCATATTTTAAGTTTCCAATGTTATCTTGGTCTTAAGCATTTTTACACCCCTACATTTAATCTCAAATTGCGGCCCGCGTGAAATAGCTAACATATGTATGCGGCCCAAAAGTTTAAGTACCCCTTCTCTAACCGAAGTTTATATTCCAATAATTTTTATTTTGTTCCTGACGAACAGTCTGGATTCTTTATAATTTAAATATTACTATAATTCTTAATGTTTTTTTAATTTACAATTTACTACTTTAAGTGCATGATTTTTTTTCAAGTTGTGGATTCAGCTCAAATATATATTCATTTGAAATGAATATTCACTTGAATCAATAAAATTTTCATTTGAAATTGTAAAAGCATCCTAAGGATTATTTTTCTTATAGCGGTGATTGCAAGATCAAATCGATAGCGAAACTGAAGTCTTACTGATGAATAAAAGATTACTTATAATTTAAAGGAAGACATTTTATGTGTAAATAGATATGTTTAGTTTTTTATAAAAATGATACACCTTTTTTTTATGCTGTTTGGCCTAAGCTATGCTGTTTGATAATTCCTGTGGAATGGTTTTTATCAGGGGGACACAAGGGGCTAAATTCATGATGGTCACATGAATTATCATTGAATTCAAAACTGACCTTCAACCAACTTTGTACTGGTTCTAATTGTATAATTTAGGAAAAATTCGAAATTTTATAATCTGAGTAAAATATGTCCATGTATTATGTAAAACAGTGTTCCTCAAACTGAGAGGCGCGCTCCCCTAGAGGGCCATGAAAACTCTGCAAGGGGGGCGCGAGCATATTGAAAAGTCGGAAACAAAGAGATTATTTTTAAAAAATTATTAATTTACTGAAAGTAAACAAACAAAATACATATTCTGACGTAATAAAAAATAAAATACACATTTACACTGATATAATACACTCATAATTGTAACAGTACTGCACAATGTATTTTATAATTAATAATTAATTTATCAAGTTTAATAATTACCAATGATCCCATGAGCTTGTCATATATAAAATTATACGTATACAAAAATTAAACCTTATCTTGATAATTTATACAGTTTATGATTGATCCCGTAACTGCCGATTAAGTTACGCGATTCGTTTCCCATTGCCACTTTCTACGTTAGCGATGTATTTATGGGAGAGGGGAAGAAAAGGCGTAAATAACCGCAAATCCTCTGAAGTAAGGAAATCCTTCGCAAACAATGCCAAGGTCCTTTTGCATTCCAAATCTTTCAAAATAATTTTATGGATTGCAGTGCACAGAAAATATCGTACTTCGAAAAGACGAATGTAAACGTCCGGGGTAATTAACGCTTTAGCTGTGCGAGACATAGGTTAAAGTCATATTGCAGCTTTACCGTCAAAGTATAGTATTATTGAATTGAATACATTGTTATTGTATTGAGGAAGGGGGAGGGGGCTGATGACAATTTCGATTGAATATTGGGTCGCAAACATTGAAAGTTTGAGAAGCACTGATGTAAAAAGTACATCAATAAGATCAAAATTACGTGCATTTATAATTCAAGTGTATTTTTAACTTACTTATATGCTTTGTTATTGTTGACAAATATGTGCGTTTTAAGGAAGGTTTCTGGACAAAGCAAAAGTTGGCAACAGCGAAGTACATGAACTGATTAGAAGGAAACACATGATCCAATTTATTATGCGGCAATGACATCACATGAATTTATGAATTCACTGGCTGAAAAAGGGATTGGTAGCTATCATTTGATATGGCATAATTTTCCCCAAAGGGCTGTAAAACATCCCCATTAAAAAAAAATTAGCAAAAGGAAAACTAAAGTTATTACAAAATATTTTATCTCACTGAAATTTCTTTCCGGTTCTAACAGTTTTTTCCCAAAAAAATATTTTATTAACATATTTTGAATAATATAAAAAAAAGTATTTTAAAAAAAATTTTTACTTTAAATTCCAAACCTATTTCAAAAAAAAAAATGTTTTTTTGGTTTTTTTTTATTAAATAGTTACAACTAATATAAAATTTTTATACATATGAGAGAAACCAATTTTAAATGTCAAAAAAAAGAAAAAGATTTTCCTTCCAATTTTTTTTTTTTTCCTTTTCTTTATATACGGTTTTGGGAATTTTTTTTATTTGTTACTAATTAATTTAAAATTTTTAATTATTCTAATAAAATAGAAACCCCAAAAAAAAAAAATCACATTTTTGTTTGGGCCATCCCAGGTAGGTTGGGAACCCACTATTTTGGATTAAAAACGCGCAACCCATTGCGCTACGGGGCCCACAAAAAAATTTTCCTTTCTATATATCTTTGGGACTATTATTTTTGTTTGTAATTATTTATTATTTTTTTTTGGGTTAAAAAAATTAATATTTGAAAATACTGTATTAACATCAAGTGTCATCCACTACAATTTTAAAAAATGTATTTGAACTTGAATGGATAAATAGAATTTTAATTTTTTTAAACGATTGAAAATTTAAAAAAAAATTTTTTTTTAAAAAAAATAAAAAAAATTAAAAAGGGGAAAAAATTTTAAAATTTTTTTTTAAAAAAAACCCCGGGGGTTTTTTTTTCCCCCAAAAAAAATTTTTGAAAACAAAAAAACCCCCCCAAATTTTTTTCCCCGCCCTTTTAAAAAAATTTTCCCCTTAAGGGTTTTAAATTTTTTTCCCAAAAATTTTTTTTAAATTAAAAATTTTTTTTTAAAAATTTTTAAAAAATTTTGGTTTTAAAAAAAAACAATTAAAAAAATTTGGTTTAAAAAAGGTTTTTTTTTTTAAAAAAAAAATTTTTTTAAAAAATTTTTTTAAAAAATTAAAATTTTTTAAAAAAATAAATTTTTTTAAAAAAAAAAATTTTTTTTTTTTTAAAAATTTAAATTTTTAAAAAAAAACCCCAAAAATTTTGGGGGGGTTTTTTTAAAAAAATTTTTTCTTAAATATATTTCTAGAATGTATTATTTACATGTATCTTTCTATGAAAAAACTATATACAGAAGATACAAAGAAACTCTAATTTTTCAATTTTTATTTCCCTGCAATTAAAACTATCCTTCGCGCTTAATGTTCAGAATTCCTTTATCTATAAATCGATTATTTCATTAAAAATGAAAATATTTACCACATATAATCAGGTTTAATTATCTATATATAAGGTAATAAATACAAACAAGAGAACATGCATTTTGATCAAAACAGAATATTTTATTCAATTTAGTTGAAATACATTGCTTTTACAAAGTTTTCTTTTATTTTAAAATTTTTTGAATTGAAGTATATTTTTATAGAGTTCTATTCCAGCAGAGCTGGAGAGGTACATGTTTAGGTGAACAGAATTTCTTCTGAAAATCTATTTAAATTACATTTCTTGAGGAGGGAGGAATTTCTAAAAAGGGAGTTTGGTGTCCAATAAATCGATTGCACGAATCTTTACTCTTTGAACTGAATTTTGACTTCTTGGAATTTCATGTTGGCGGAACTGAATTCTGCAAGTGTGCGAGCCTTGATGACACGATCGAAGGGGAATCCCATAGACTTCTTGTCGGGGTATTTCTGGTCCTTTGCTCCACAGTAGCTGACGGCATCAGCGCAAATAGATTTCTCGTTCAATCCATTTACCTGGAAAAAGAATTACGCTTTAACCAAATAATTAAAACTAAAACTAAAAAAATCTGTAAATCAAAACAAAACCACATGAAAAATCTCCAAAATTCAAGACGGAATTCAAGATTTGTGAACAAAAGCTAAAATTATACTTAAAAACTTTAATGCATATCTTTGCCAATTTTCTACATTCCGGCTTTAATTAATTTTATTCAAAAACCTGAGTGTTTGCGTTTCCGATCTCACGTTCATAACCGTAGACAATAAATCGTATGAAAGAAAAAAAACTACTTTTGGCGTGTAAGTTACATACGTATATGTAATAACTTAAATTGATATTTACGCATAATTCGAATCTCCTTTATTTGTAGCATCTAATTCATAATTCCTAATATCCTGTTTCGAACCGCGTCTCAATTTATCTTTTTCTTAAACGTTAAAAACATTATGTTGGTATATTTATTACTGATTATATTTAGACCTTGAATTTTTGATAGATTTATTGGCAATTCCGAGATGATTAAGTGTTTTCATACGCCTTTCTAACCGGAGTTAATATTCCCTAAGCAATGATGTCATTTCTATTTACTTGATGACTATTCTTTATGAGGAGTTTTTCCCTGTTCTTTCCTGTATATAAAAGTTAAATTTCATCTGTTGTCAGGTAAGCTATAAATATTTGATGTTGAATTTGAAAATTTTAATGGATATATGTCAGATATTTCTGGTAATATTGTGTTGCCAAATGTCTAAGAACAACTTCATTTATTTTTTACGTAACCTATGAATGCATTCCTTAAAGAACGATTTGTTAAAACTTGAAAACAAAATAAAACATGCATTTTAGTGTTAAGTCAGTGCTTCTCAAACTTTCAATGTTAGCGACCCAATATTCAATCATAATTTTCACCCCCCTCCTTCTCCGTACAATAACGATGTATTAAATTCAATAATACTACATTTTGACGCTAAATCTCAATACGACTTTAACCTATAAGGGCTTCCGGCGTGAATAAACGTCTCGCCGACAGTGTTTTAAATTGCCCCGGACGTATATATGCTTTCCGAAGTACAATTTTTTCTGTGAATTCTATTCATGAAAATTATATTCCGGAGGCTTTGAATGCAATAAAATAACCTTAAAAGGGTTTATAAGGTTTTTACTTATTTCAGAGTTTTGCTTATTTATTTTTTTTTCCTTTTCCCCAATACATCACTTCGCTTGTTTACTTGTTAAACGGTGGTTTGGGGGGGAAAAAGGGTATTAATCGATTTTAAAAGGATTAATTATAAAAACCCTACAAATTATCAAGATAAGTGTTAATTTTGCTTTTTTATATATGACAAAACCCCTGGGGCACTAGGGAATTATAAAACTTTTTTAACTTAGTATTGTTAAATTAATTATAAAATACACACATACACTTTTTAAGGGGGTATTATTTCATGTAAATGTAAAATTTTTTTTATTATGCATTTGTTTGTTTACTTTCAATAAATCAATAATTTTTTTAAATAAACTTTTGTTTTCGACTTTTCAATATACTCGCGCCCCCCTCGTAGGGTTGTCACGCCCCACAGTTTGAGAAACACTGTTAAGTAAGTTGGCGATTTTAGTTCAGTCTTTTGATCAAATTTAAGTACATGATTTTATGATATAAAAAAAATAATTTCTTACATGGTCGTGTTCGTAGTCGGTGAGCATGACGAACAAATAGAAATCCATTCCCTTGTGTGTACCTCGGGGTACCAGAAGATGTTCTGGCCATCCAAAAGCTGCAGAAATCGGGGTTTTTTCCAACCCTCTCCGCTTTGCAGGGGAGAATTTTTTTAACAGTAACGGATGATTCAGTGGATTTTCTTGTTACAGTGTTCTTTCCTGGTGCCACTGTAAGGGGTAAAAGTATTTCAAAACTTCTCTATGAAACTAAAAATTCTTCGTAATATTGAGGAATTTCTTAAGGTCCCCACACATTTTCAATATTCAATACATTTCACGCCATATTTCAAATAACAATGGGTATAAACAGTTCACCCTAGCTTTCACCAAGAGATATAACTGATGTAAAAAGTATCAAAATAAATAAAGTAAGTTATAATACGGTTTTTAAGGATGCTAGAGCTGATTTTGGCAAAGCTACACCAAAACATTTGACCACACCAGAACATTTTCAATATTCAATACATTTCACGCCATATTTCAAATAACAATGGGTATAAACAGTTCACCCTAGCTTTCACCAAGAGATATAACTGATGCAAAAAGTATCAAAATAAATAAAAGTAAAGTTACAATACGGTTTTAAGGATGCTAGAGCTGATTTTGAAAGCTACACCAAAACATTTGACCACACCAGAACATTTTCAATATTCAATACATTCCACGCCATATTTCAAATTAACAATGGGTATAAACAGTTCACCCTAGCTTTCACCAAGAGATATAACTGATGCAAAAAAGTATCAAAATAAATAAAGTAAGTTACAATACGATTTTTAAGGATGCTAGAGCTGATTTCGGCAAAGCTACACCAAAACATTTGCTGAAATCTTAAAAGGTATTAAGTTTATTGATGAAGAATATACCTGTATGCAGTGTGCTAATATGTTACAGCATTATTATCACTCTTTAAAGCTAGGTTAGGAAGCATACTTACATTCGGCGTGGAATTTGTCGAGTTCGATGAAGAATCTCCTGGCCTCATTGAGTGACAGCTTGTTACCCAACTCGTCGAAAACGGGTCCCAAGAAAATTCGAACTGTGGCGTGTTTTGTGGCTCCAGAAGAGTTTTCGCAGCTGATGTTGTAAGCGAAAGGTTCGTGATCCAGATGCTGGTATTTAACCTAAAGATCAGACAGCATTTATTTAGGACTTCATTGGATGAATAATGAACTTTAAACGTAAATCTTTACTTATAATGGCAGTAAATGAAATAATATCCCTTCTATATTAATTTATTTGAATAACAGCTAAGCGTAGGACTTGGTGTCTTTGAGCGTCGGATCCTCAAAGCCATTTTTGGAGGAACTCTAGTTGATGGCATTTGGCACAGACTCTCAAATTTAGAACTCTATCGGGCCATCAGGGAAACAGACGTTGTTAAATATTAAAAAAACTTAATAATCAAATGGGCTGGCTGCTTTATTAGGATGAATAAAGAACTTTAAACGGGGAAAATCTTTTTAGGCCAAGCCTACTGAAACAAGAACTATTGGGTCAACACAAGTCCACGTGGATTGACTGCTTAGAAAGGGATTTCACTACCCTAAGAGTGACTAATTTGAAGACCATGGAATAAAAAGAGAGGTTTGAAACAAAATTCTTCAGAAATCCAAGGCCCACTCTGGGTGCATTGAAGAAGAAGAAGCGTAAATGAGTAAAATATTTTACAGCAGTTATATTACACTAACTACTTATGCAATAAAAAAATTACTAATCAGATTACTTAAAATGTATGCTACTTTACATAATCTTAATTTTCCAAATATTTTAAAGAAGAATACATATTTATGTGTTTTAACTACCATACATTTTTAATTTTAAATTAAAAAGAATGTTTACTTAATGTGTTCTTAAGTTTATTTATTTTACCTTTACTGAACCCTTCAAAGAGACTCCATGGGATACTTCCAGCTGATCCTCCTTCAAGTAAGTGTTCACGATGTTTGGCAGTTTGGCATTCACGGTCACATTCACAACACTGACTCCAGGGAAATCGAGCTATAGTGAAATAAATGTTTCGCAGCATTACAAAACGAAAGATTCAAAACAATTTTCTTAAATAGAGTAATAAATAATACACAGCGATTTACTCACATCTTTCTTGTCGTAAACGGGAAGAGTAGCTTTGTACTCTTGGAAGATATTGTCGATAAATCTGTGGTACCTGTAAAAGATGGGGTCCCGAAGAGAGGTTGAGGTGTCGCTCATAACTCCTGGATTTTCCTGTAGTAAAAAATGATAAATGAATATCAGAAATGAAGCATCTAAAGACATTTTTTGTCATCTTGGAATGAGAAAATATGGCCTACTTTGTATCTGCCATCGGGGTCGTGGATGCGAGCCATCATCACGTGTCCTGAGTTGTGGAGATTTCCGTAGTACTCTCGGTTCTTTGATTCGTAGCTGGATTCAAGCATGGATCCCAGCATGTCAATTCCATGTTCTGGAGTGAGGACGATCTCATTGCCATGGTCATCGATGACCACTCCCAAGTGAATGGCCTCCAACAGACGCTCTCTCCAACGGGCCATGTCTTGCACATCCACCAGCTCGTTGAGATCGTGCAAGCTCAGACCAGCGGGACGATTAGCATAGTGGTGACCGCTCACCAGAGAGGTCAGATGAGGGGAGTAGCCTTCCAGTTTCTCGTTGAAGTTATGGTAAGGGATCATTCGCTGAAGTCCCGTGGACAGACGATCACAATCGTACCTAAATAAATCGCATTCATTTTTTTTTCAAAATTTTGTTTTTCTCTCTTAGGGAGAATCATCTTAAAAATCTGTAAGCTGATTTTTTAAAAAAGAAATCCTATCTAAAAGCAGCTTAATAATCACCTAATTCTAACTTACTGACAGGATTTCTCGTCTTTAGATAGCATTTTGGTTATTTTATCGTGTGGAAAATTTATAAAAAAATCGATTTTTTAAGGTATCGACTACGTTCGGAACCGTGATTTTGCAAAAGTATGTAAATGGATAATATTTATGATATTTAGTGTCACTTAGATTAGAATACATGTATAAAATTGTTTTAAGGACATTATGACAAAAAAATTATTTAAATACAATATTTTGGCAAAAAATTAACTTAGAATACCCTTTTTTCCAAATGTTCTCCTTTTGTACAAAAATGCTTCTATTGTATTAATATTTTGCCTGTATATAGCTCAGACCTCTGTGCAGAGGTTCAACTATGATTTTTGAAAAATTCACGTTATTTTCAGAGTTACAACCTATTGAAATAATTATCGGCGTATTTTCTTAAAATTTCTCCCTTCTGTTTTCGTAAAACATGGATAAACCGACTTCCAAGTTATGCGTTTCAAAAATTCTAGTTGAGCCTCTGTACAGAGATCTGAGCTATATACAGGCAAAATATTAATACAATAGAAGCATTTTTACAAAGGAAGAACATTGAAAAAGTTATTCTAAGTTAATTTTGCAAAAATACATTAAATATTTTTATTCTATATATTCTTAAACAATTTTATATTGTCTAATCTAATTTATGCTGAAAAATATCATAAATATTATCCATTTCAGCTTTCAAAATCGAGTTCCAACGTAGTCGGATAAAATCCTATCAAAAGAGCAAACTTAATAACCTTTAATTTTTTAACTTACTAAAGCGATTATTCTTCTTTTACAGATAGCATTTTGGTCATTTTATCTTGTGGAAAATTTATAAGAAAATTCGATTTTTTAAAAGCAAATCTTTTTAAATATATCTGTTTAGTTTTTATTTCCATACCTTCTATTAAAAGCGTATGTAATGTCTACTCATTCCAATCACTACGAAATTTTTATTTGAAATAGGTTGAAAATTTGAAAGCAGTTAGATTGATTCTGATTTACCCCTCACTGTAAGCAACATGAGGGCTATTGATGACGGACATTGTAATTTTGCAGCTAATCAGCACCACCCTATTTGAAGATCTATTTTGATTTTTTTTTCTTGCATCGACTCTAGAACATTTGAACTTACGTGTCATGAATGATTTTTTTAACTAAATTCGCATTGATGTTTCGCTTTTTTTCTATGTGAAAAAGTATTTTAAAAAGATATATCAGAGCAGGTGTTTTGGCCTCTTATGACCCATTATGATTAGAAATCAGTGTTCGATTTTAGAATCCAAAACATTTTGTTATTTTTGTTCCTTTCCACACACATCACATGAAACTTCTCGCATTTAAAACATTCATTTATAATATTAATAACAATTTAAATTGTAGTTAATTTGTTTTCGAAACATTTCTCTGGTTACATTATTATTTTTTAGATTTGCAAATAAGTAACTTTTTTTTATATTTGAATATAGATATCTCATTGGGCAATGTTTTAAAATCAATGTTTATCTATTTTTCCACTAAAATTATTTCGGTAAAATGTTATATTTTTTCCAATTCTTCCGATTATCTCTGGTACTTGAAGTTTAATATATAGCACGAAAATACCAGATTTTTATAAAATAACGAAGAAAATACAATATTGAATGAATTGCTAAATAATTGACTGTGAGAGTTATTCTGCCACTTTGGCGTTTTCTCGCCATAAAAATATAGTGTCACTTACCTGGCGCACATCTGTTGGTGCATGTAGTAGAAAAGTTCTCCTTTCCTGTCCTTCACTTTGCCCATAATTTCTGGACGCCATGTGGCGGGGTAAACGATGTGCCAGTGCCAATGGTGAGCGTTGGCTCCAATATCCTCTCGGAAGTAAGCCAACTTGTACTCGGGATCCAGGATATTACCAGTTTGAATTACATCCACAATGACAGGGGACTGAAAATAAAAATCAATAGTTGAAATGATTCTCGTGATGCAATGGAATTCTTGTTGAACTAAATGTTAAATTAAGTCTGCGTTTCTTATGTAAAAGAGAGAACACAAGTCGCTTCGTAAGGGGGTGAATCAGATTTTAAAGCCAGTCTTCTTTAGGCAATAGCCTTATTTGGTCAACATAATCCAATTTAAGTAAAATAAATGACTCATGAATCAGACTAAATTATTTTTTTTAAAAAAAAGGAAGAAAAGAGGAAATGTACTAACTTAAATTCTAAACTGTAAGTGTATTTGCGCTAAAGTTACCACGGGTAAATAACACAAAACATACATGATTATTTTATTTTAGAATGTGTAGAATGCCACATTTGAAAGTTACATAGACCCTCAACTCACTGCTCGAAACTGAGCAAATGTTGTTGCCAGATATATCATCGTTACAGGTAGCATCGATATCAATTTTAGTTTTGATAGTACATATTTACAATTGAAAGATGATAAAAGTTATTATTAATAATACTCAAATAAACAATTTAAAATTAAAATAATATAAAATATGTAACATTGAGAGACACCACAGGGCCAGTCGCTACTTGAGAAAAAATTCACAAGTTTTAACGAAGGCAGTAAAAAACTCGTGATCGTAAATCCTTAAAATATGTAAAACCGGTGAAAGAGAGAGTATTTTTATTTCCGCTACTAATTTGCTAAATATTTTCTCTTCACAACTCGCAGATATAGTCCATAATGAATTTGATTTTAAGATTTAAGTTAACTTCTTTTATATCTTGTTATTTAGTGTCATAATTATTAAAATTTAGTGTTGTCGCACGTTAAGTGCTGGAATGTGTTTTCGTTTTTGACAAATGAGTTAAGCTATCCCGCATATAAAAAAGAGAAAGAAAATGAGGACAAATAAACGTTCAATTGCTGTAGAAACAATTAGCATAAACATTTAAGGTATCCGACTACGTTCGGAACCGTGATTTTGCAAAAACGTATAAATGGATAATATTTATGATATTTAATGTCACTTAGATTAGAAAATGTATATAAAATTGTTTTAAGAATAGTATTACAATAAAAAATTATTTTGACAAAAAATGAACATAGAATGACCCATTTTCAAAATACGTCTCCTTTTTTTAAAAAAATGCTTCTATTATAATAATATTTTGCCTGAATATAGCTCAGACCTCTGTACAAAGGCTCAACTAGAATTTTTTAAATATATAACTTAGAAGTGGGTTCATTCATGTTTTACGACAACAGAGGGGAGAAATTTTAAGAAAAAAACACTGATGATTATTTCAGTGGGTTGTAACTCTGAAAATAATATGAATTTTTCAAATCTCATAGTTGAGCCTCTGTACATAGGTCTGGGCTATATACAGGCAAAATATTATTATGATAGAAGTATTTTTTACAGAAGAAGCACATTTTGAAAAAAGGTTATTCTAAGTTAATTTTTTGCCGAAATATTGTATTTAAATGATTTTGTTTGTCAAAATGTCCTTAAAACAATTTTATCCATGTACTCTAATCTAAGTGACACTAAATATCATGAAAATTATCCATTTATGTGCTTTTTTAAAATCACGGTTCCGAACGTAGTCGGATACCTTAAAGCAAAGATCGCTTAAATGCAGCAAGTGAATGCTTCAAAAACGAAATCCTATGCACGGAAGTAAATCTTACAAATAAAATATTTTTCTCTACTTACGTCATCTGCTCTCCTAAGATCTGCCTTGATGGCCTGGTTGATGGTTTCGGAGGGGATGAAGCGATCGGGGAAGATCTCTTGGATTGGAGGTACAGTGACTCCACGGCAGTCATCTCGATGCAACAAAGCCACCGAAGTCGAATAGACGAACATTCCTTCATTCACGATGTCTCGTGCCTGCTCAGCGAGCCTCATGAAATCCTCGAAGTCTTTCGCCGCTGGAAGAGAAAACGTTTATAACTGTACAAAAATTGTCTAGTTGTTTTGTTTTCTTTTAATTTCTCCTAAAAGTTACTTATTAAGTTTTGTTTTCCGATAAGCAAAGTCCCCTTAAAGTTTATAGTGTGCAAACACAAATATCTTATTGTAAATTATATGAGCATATCTCACCTTTTCTTAAGCTTGATTATAAATATACTTTAAACAAGTGATATAAAAAAAATATATGCCAATTCCAACTTAGGTCAACAAAAAGAAATTTTATTTTAATTACTTTTTATTAAATAGTTACAATTAATAGATATGCGTATATACATATGACAGAATCACAATATTAAGTGGCAAAATAGAAAGCGAATTTCCTTGCAATTTTCCATTTTCCTTTCTACGCAGGGTGGTGGACTACCTTTTTTGTTTGTTATTATGTATTCATTAATTACATTTTATTATTTTAATAAAATAGTATAGTAAAAAAGAAATCACATTCTCAGAAATTAGGCCATCCCAAGTGGGATTCGAACCCCCTACTTTTAGATTAGAAGTCCAACGCTCTGCCCATTGGGGACACTACAAACGATTTTCCTTCCTGTATATGCTATTAGACTATTACTTTTGTTTGTTACTATTTATTCATCTTTTAATTTTTTTCTGTATTAATTTTCAAAAAAAATTGTATTAACATCAAGTGTCATCCACGACAAGTTTAGAAAAATGTATTTGAACTTGAATGGATGAATAGAAAGTATTTAATTAACAATAGAAAATTTGAACAAGATATATATAAATAAGTATATTTTGAGAGAGAGAGAGTGAACTAATAGTAGGAATTCAATAAAAATAAAAATTTTCGAAGTGAAAAACTAGAGAAGAAAAAAAGCTTATTTAAAATAATAAATTGGATTTCTCGAAAGCAATTCATAAGCAAAATGAAACATTTAGATTTAATTTCCAATTTTTTTTATAGCGCTTCTCAAACTTATTCGAACTAACTATAATCTTCCGAGATTGAAACGAGAAATTCATTTTGAGTTGGGAGTTGTGAAAAGAATTCCTTACCATAGAGAGTCTCGAAAAGTTCTTCGGCTTCAATGAGATGCTCTGTGTGAAAGCAAGAGAAGAGAGTTCCTCTTGGCAATCGACCCAACCTTTTGAGCCTGGGGTCCCTCTCCTCTGGGGGCAGAACAGCCCGCGTCAGAGACGCAAGGTGCTCGAACAGAGGAAGGATACGGCGTTGTTTGTCTTGAGCAGGCATGTCAACGTGTAGCTGAGATCCCTTAGAGAAAGAACTGCAGTGGCTACTGGCAGCTTCTCACACCCGCTCCCACTCTTTATACTCCTCATCCTCACCCAACATACTCTTCGAAGAAGTGTTTGTAGATGGAATACGAAAGAACGATTGACATCCGGACGGAGGGAGATCATGTTCTGGGAAATTCCTTTCAGTGTTATTTCGAGGCGTTTGCGAGAATGAAAACTAATCTTAGATGTATCAAAGGGCTTGAGCCGGATATCACCTGATGTAAACGTTGGGTTATTTTGGATCGTAATTTCCGTTTCTCGCATGTGTTTCGGATTCTTAGATGTGGAATCTTGTTATTGTATTTTTGCAGAAATCGTGGACCAATAATTACCTTAGCGTTGATAATAATTTCATCTAAGGTAGTGAAATTAAAAGGTCAATGCCTCGTAACTACGTTCCTCAATCTGTGGGGTGTGTGCCCTAGGGGCGTGATAATCCTACGTGGGGGTATCAAAAAGTCGAACATAAATCATTTTTAAAAATATTATTAATTTACTGAAAGAAAGCAAAATACTTTCTGACATAATAAAAAATTTAAAAACGCATTTACCTGATATAATACTTATACTATACTCATAGATGTATCAGTACTGCACAATGTATTTGATAATTAATTTAACAATACTAAAATAAGAACAATAATTACCAGAGACCCCATGGGCTTGTCATATATAAAATTATATATCAAATGTGATGCTTGTCTTGATAATTTGTTTGGTTTGTAATAAAAGTAGTATTGTAGCTTTGGCGTCAAAGTACATTGTTATTGAATTCAATATATTGTTATTGTATAGAGGGGGCGCGATGAAAGTTATGATTGAAAATTGAGTTCAAATAATGAAAGTTTGAGAAGCACTGCCTTATAAATAGCATTTTTCACATTTACGGTTCTTTTTCTTTTCATTTTTTAAATATTTGAAATTTATTAAGACAGCTACTTTTTTTTAAAAAAAATCGGTAAAAATAGTTTTAAAGAGCACTTTATAACGTATATATTTAATTTTTTTTTATTAAATAAGTAGATTCAGTGAATTCTTCCTTGTTGTAATTTTTCCTTATAATTACCATTAGTACATTTAATTTAAACTTCTAATGATAATGACATATTCATAATCCTATTTCCTTTCCTTATAGACCAGTAGTATAGACAAATTACAGGTCAAGATTGGTTGGCCCCTGAAAACAATGCTTAAACATGCAATCTTAGTTCCTATGGCTAAGAATTTGCTACTGTACTACTCTGTGACTACTTATTTCTTATTTAAACAGTCTGGTCCTACATTCATTTATGCTTTGCTTGTTTAGAATTACATATATATATAGTAAAGTGTGACGACCATATTTACGGATTTGTGTATATGAGTTTGTTAAATAGTTTTGCTATTTGGGTTTTTATCATTTGAAATATTTCAATAAATCAATATTTTTTCCCTTATTTCTTTGTACTTTGTAGATTTCTGTCAATGTAATAACATTAAGGTATTATATACTTAGACACTATTTATTGTCTTACATATAAAATTTCCATATATTATTTCCTCTACATTTTCAGTTTAATATTGTAAGCAAATATAGGGGAAGATGCGTGCTTTAAAACAATGTTTAATCCAACAATCCTAGTTCTTAGACTAAGAGTTTGCTGCCACAGTACTGTATCCAGTCAACTATGACCTATATTACCTTGTTATATTTCTGCATATTATTTAAGCTAAATTTATACCAATTTATTATATTATAATTGATAATACATATATAAATAAACAATATTACGTTTCCTGACCCATATGACGCAATTTTTGTACTCCAAAGTGCATTAAAATCTGCTCGTGTATAATGGACTGAGAATACAAGTGCTGTAATACGCTTACTGTTTCGCCAAGAAAAAAAAATCTTTAAATATTTTTTCTGCATAAAACCTTAGCAAATACTAGCCATAAGTGTCGATGATAACACTATTTTGAGCTAGTAGAAAGTTATATATATATTTTTATATTTCCTTGACAGTATTTCCTAAGAAATTCCCAAATAAGTTTTATTTGTGTACAAATATATACCATGTAAAGTAATGTGGTCTAGCTTCGCCTCACATATCCGACCGAAATATATCATAAAGTCTTTTTAAAAGTGTGAAATTAGCCAGGGACGTCTTAAGGCATGGGCCAACTGGGACCGGGCACAAGGCCTCGGTCACAAGGGGGCCCTCGTCTCGTTGTTGACTCAGTTTGAATTAAATTATGATTAGAATAATTTCAACGGTCGAGTGTTATTTCCGATTGTATTCTCCGAAAAACTGGAAATTTCGGACGATATGTCAACTGACTACATGTGCTGACTGTCATCCTTGTGAAGTCCTAGGCCTACCACCATACACCATTATTACTCATTTCGTCAAAAGGCGACAATCAGTATAGCCGGTTTGTGCGATTGTAAATCATGCACATTTATTTGTTTCTACTATTTCACAAAAATATATTCTTCTTACCGTCAAGTTTTTAGAGTCATTGAGAGGGCCTGCGTTTGTGTAGGTGCCCAGGGTCTCAAGAAGTCTTAAGACGTACCTGGAATCAGCAATACGCTAAACGAAGGGAAGATTCCAGTGTTGCCAAATCTCGAAGATTCCTCAATAAATAAATTCTAAACTCAAGGATAATTCAGTAATAATGACCATTTACTTATACAAAATTAAAAACTTAATATTTGTTGGGAAAATGTTGTGTCACATAAAAAGAAGGATGCTTCAGTATTATAAACAATTTTAGGTTCAAAATCCCAAAAACAGATATATATTTATTTATGAATTCCATAATTTTCCATTCTTTGTTTCGTAGGATAATTTTTTGACCTTATATTTTGTGTGTGTGCGTTTTTAAAACCATTTTCCATTTTTATTAGGAGGATAATTGAATAAATATCGAACAGCTTCTACCATCATTTTTTCACCATCATCATTCGTTTTCATTTATTTCTTGTTCTGTGGAAAATCAGATGACGCTTTCTAAAATGAAACATTTCTCATTTATAAAATCTGATAAACTAGGGGCGATGGTACCATCGACCCTAGTTACTGATTACTACGACTGATTACGCTCTGAACTGTGGTAGTTAGGGAGGGGTGCCAGCTCAGGTACCATTCTGCGTCACTTGACCATGGTTCCAAAATTTCGTGGTCCGTCGCCAAAGCCCCCGTGTAGCTGAAGAGTGCTACTTTAATATTCACTCACTCTCTCATCACTTTTGCTCCCCATTGTACAAATTCCCTTTAATACTATTTAACTTTTTTTTGAATTAATAATTTTTGCTTTTAGTGTTTAATACTTAAAATGTTTTTTGTTCCGTTAGGTTCGTTTAGTTTCCATTAAATGCCCTATTTCGAGATGTGGTTATGACTTTGCCATTCTGTTTTTAGCTTAGGGCACTCCCTAGTTTTCGTTTATTTGATAAAAGTAGAAAGCTCCAGGACCTCCGAAACGGAACTGCCCCTCCCCTCTGTCATTCCGGATTTGACGTCATGTGTGTTGTGGATATTTTATCTTAACTCCTTCTCGAATGTTATCACCGTACCGTTAAGGCTGTCTTCGGTAAAAGTACGAGAGCTTGAACTAAACGCGAAGCACATTTTCAACGAAAAATGCCTCAATTTCCATGGAAATTTGCAATTTATAACCCGTACCTCTGTTAACAAAATAGTGTTTTTAAAACTTCAAAATACTCCATGAATACTTTTCGTTTTAATAGTGAAGGCGTAACCCATTTAACATTAGGTATAGGGAAAAAAAAACATTTTTACACCAGAAAAAA
>BMAV01010397.1:0-87162 GCA_019973955.1 Trichonephila inaurata madagascariensis
TGATAATTGTAATAATGAAGGTGAAGATTTGTCCGAGATTGAATATAAATTAGATAGCTAGGAAGGAAGTATTTGGGAATTAAAGTAAGAGTGTTACTGGTAATTAAAGTCTTCTCGTACCCACATTACCTCGTTAATAGTCTTCATATTGCTTAAATTGGGTGTATCTTTTAGTTTTGATTCATCGAATTTTGTGTTTTTTTGTGTTGCAATTCAACTAAGGATTTTTGAACAGGGCTAGTCTTCTTTCCTTTCTACCACATCTCTATACGTGGATGAAAAGATCTTTATAAGTTATTGAGATGTGGGGGGGGAAAAAAAAGGGATCAAAGCAGAAATAATTGCAGAAAGAACCGAAATGTTTTAAAATATTCGGAGTTGTTTTATAAGAATTTCATTTAGTAAGAGGGTAAAGTATTCCAACGACGGTTTTGCTATTTATGTTTAGAAGTAAAAGCAATATTCTGTAAAAGGAATGGTTAAATTTAGAATTTGGATATTTCTCTAGCGTCCTGGTTATAGGAATTGCTTATGAATCATTCAGCTTTTGAAATTGCGCAAATTTTTTAAAAAATACCAGGGAGCCTATATTCATATAGAAAAGTTTATTAAATCGGCAAAACAGGCGGGGATTAAAGGTAACCCCTAATGCATTTAACAAAATATGTATTTAAAAAGAGATAAATGCATTTTAATATCTATCAGGTAAATGTATCAGTCAAGAAGAATAAAAAAAGTTAAATAACTTTAAATGACTAAATGGTAAAGTAAACTAAATGGACTTTTGTTTTATTAGAGCATCTAAGCTAAACTATGAAAACCGATTTAAAAATTGAGAGTAAAAAAGTTTGAGTAACTGAGAATAAATAGCAGAAATTAAGCTACAAAAACTACACAACTAGTAAATGCGATACTTAAGTTTTATCGCAACCGCTGCGACATTATATGAGGCGCGATTATATGAGGCGACATTATATTCATAGTTTCCAACTCAGCATGAACGACACATACGAAACCGGTGTTGCAAACTTGGCGAGTTATCTTGAACGTTGTCATTGTTGCGATGGTACGAAAGTGCCGTAAATTTTAGAAAATAAACTACAGTAACGAAATCAAAGCGTTTGAAACCAAAAAAGCACGAAATATTGCCTTTTTTCATTTGAATACAGCATTTGACAAATATACTATTCAATTATAGAATACAAAGATACCATACAAACATGACATACAAACCTACAATGCGACTTGTTAAATTAAAAAGTGAATGAGACCGAATTCCGAAGGAGTCACTAACAAATTCCGAAAAAAAACTATTTAAATGTGTAGATAAACAAGTAAATTAAATAACTTGATCTGATTGTGAGATTTTAATTTTTAAAATTTTCAAACTTAGTAAATACAGGTACTTAAATCTCTCTCTTATTTTATTCTTTTTAGCGCATTTAAATAAAGGCTTGTTTTTAAATAAGTTCTTTTACTTTTAATTTATTCTATAATTTTAAGTCCATAATTTTGTTTACCGAAAATTCAGGAAATCAGTGAATTATAATTTATAAATAAAAATAAAAAGTAAATATGATATTAATAACAAAAATAATAACTCAGAATAATTTATAATAATATAAAGTAGCAGTATGAAACAACATGAGCCCTGTCGGCGGCGGACATCATGATTCTGAGCCTAATAATATGGTCAGATAAGCTTTATATTTAAATACATGCACAGATATTATACATAACTTACTATGCATTGTGTAAATCAAGACTTTGAAAGACAATTAGTTTTTTGTGTGTATTATAGCTATTTTATTCTATGTCGGTTTATATTTTAAAGTGTTTAATTAAAATCAATTTGATAACTTTCTACATCAAAAATATACTTGCGTCTCTAAATTTAGCAACAACAAATACTAATGAGAATATAACAGATACAAAAGAAAAATGAACATTTAAAATTCCTTTAAATTTCTTTTCTCGTTTTTCCTCCTTAAAAAATGCTTATAGTTTTTTTAAATATTAAATTATATCGTTTTAAAGCTTGAAGAACGACTTCAAATCCCAAACTCCTTAATGATAGTGCAAAAAATAGTTATAGTTGCATTTATTAAAATCTACTTTTGTATTCTGAAATATATTTTATTAAAGTGAGAAAAAATCATTCTTTCATTTATTTTTCGCCTTTTAGATTCAAATTTAAAAGAACTTTCTCTCGCGTGTTACAGTAAATAAAATAAAAACACACAAACATGCAACTTAAAGTATAAGTAGATAGGGGGAAAAAAAGGAAGGAAATACTGATGAATGCTTTATTTAAAACTCATTTACATTTACATAAAATCCAGATGCATTGCAATGACCTTTTCTAAAAGAATGCCACTTTGAATAATGGACTGTTTTCTATAAAACCGAAAGAAAAGTTGCTTCGGCCTGCTCAAAAGAAAAAACTTTGGCTTTATTATTTAAATGAATTTCTAAAGAAAGGAATCGCAAAGTTTCGAACACATAATTAAATTAGGAAATACAACTACGAAGAAATTCATAAAAATACATTTTAAGAAGTGAAGTTATTTGTGCTAAAAATTGAGAACTGGGGGATTTAATTAATTTTCGCAACTTTTCATTTAATTTCGAAATGAAAATAGAATTTTTCGAATGTATCTTTATGTTTACGTGAAATAGAAAATCAATTACTTTAGGCATTAGTTTTCAAATGGTAACTTTAATTCTTATTATTTATTGATTTTTGATTTCAAAATATAAAAGATATATGCACTGAGTTAATATCAGAGGTGCAGATAAATAATTTAAAGTTGCGTGAGAGAGAATTAAATTTCGATAATTAACTGCAGGAATCATTTGCAACAATCATATACTAAAGAAATTTTGTACTGTAATTATTTACTGTCTTTTGAAATAAGTTTTAAGACTTCTTAATAAACTGTAATTGTAATTCTCTATACAACACGCATTTAAAGTTTTTTTAACTTGCGAATATATATATAAATGAAAATGTAATGCATATTTGTTATTTTCTTTATTTAGAAATACTGTATATTTCTCAGAAAAAAGGGGATTATCTAATTAACATTTTACTATGCATCTTTCCTTGATTTCATTGGAAAATATCCTTAAAAGGTTTTTCTTAGAATAACTCTTTTCTCTCACCCTCTCTTTCTCTCTCTCTCTATGAAAATAAAAATAACTACTTTTCAAATTTATAGAATGAAGAAGGATCGAATAAAAAAAACAAGGTGTATGTTAAAATTATTCCATCAACATGCGTCAAATTTTTTCAAATATATTCAATAAAAAATTGCTTAATGGGTTATTAAGGGACCCGACTACGCAAAACGTGATTTTAAAAAAGGTTTAAAGGGGTTATTTATGATTTTTGTGTCACTTGATTAGAAAATGTATAAAAAAATTGTTTGAGAGTATTAAATAAAAAATTTAAGTAAATATTTTGACAAAACAACATAGAATGACCCTTTTAAAATATTTTTTTTTGGAAAATTGCTTCTATTTTGAATATTTTGTGTATATACTCAAACCCTTACAGAGGGCTCAACTAAATTTTTTTGAAATATATAACAAAAAGTGGGTTTATCCATGTTTTACAACAAGGGAAACTTTTAAAAAAAAAACGCCGATATTTTTTTAAATTTGGGTTTTAAATTTTTGACAATAATGTGAATTTTTCAAAAATCATAGTTGAGCTTTTGTACAGAGGTCAAGCTATATACAGGCAAAATATAATTATAATAGAAGCTATTTTTCACAAAAACATTTTTGAGAAAAGGTTATTCTAAGTTAATTTTTTGCCTGATATTGTATTATTTAAATAACTTTTTGTCAAAATGTTCTTATAAAACAATTTTATAAATATATTTCTAATCTAAAAGTGACACAAATATCATGAAAATTATCCATTTATGCGCTTTTTTAAAATCATGGTTCCGAACGTAGTCGGATACCTTAACGTACAGCTGTTTGAAGTTACAAAAATTTATTTAACCACCTTATTTAAAAATTTATTTAATTCGTGCAAAAAGTCTGATTGTTTATAATCAATATTATTCGCCATCAAATTTATAATTTTTATGGATGACATTAAAGAAATCTATCTTCGAACTTTATAAGCGATAAGCATACAATAAGTAATTTAAATTCCTATTTAACATAACCATGCAAGACAAACTTGATATTTATACAACAAGCGATACACACAGCGATATTTATACACAGCTGCAGAAGAACTATCTAAAGAGTAGACAATTGGGTTGTCAGAGCTACTTTCTAACAATACAATACCTTTACAACCAAATGAAACATTTGAAACTCTATACAACCAATAGCTCAAAGTCAAATACATAGAACCTGTTTTGTGCGGCCCCTTTTATGCAATTTATTTTTGTTCGATTTTTTCTGTGCTATTTTTCTTTTTAATAAGGGAAATTTTAAAAGGCTTTGGAATCACTGTAATGCTTTCTATCAATGCACCAGTCACGAAGAAGAATGTTAAGGCACCCCTACAAAGTCAGGTTTTACCTTTAATATTTTATAATTTGGGTAAATCCGCACTTGGCGTTAGTCAGGCTTTGGGCCTCCTAGAGTCCGGGAAACCCCCACAATTGGGTTTACGTTACGCCACTCAATGAAATTAAAAGCGCTCTGTTCATTTGTTATAAACGTCTCCCGACAATGCACATTCAAGACGCTCTGTTCATTTGTTATAAACAGCCCCCCCGACAATGCACGTTCAGTTGCTTTATTTTTACGCACCAACACCCCAAACGATTGAAGACAAAACTTTCAATGACAGTAATTATCAATAATGTGATAGATTATGAAGAGGACGAGAAGAAACGGATTCTTTGAGAGGGGACAAAATACATTGGCCTCAAAAGTTAAGGAAGGGAATTTTTTTCGAACTCACCGAAAAAAAATGCAGTAACAATAAAATTTAAAAGTTTATAAAATGATAAAAACAACTTTTATACAAATTTATGCAAAAACAATAGTACCCCCTTTTTTTAAAAGGAAAGAACAAAAATATATGGTGAGAAAAAAAATGCATATATCAGACTTTTTAATTAGCTGTAACTTTTTTTTGATTTACAACTTTGTTAGCAGATTTTTGACAATGGCGGTGGGTCTCCAATGTCGAGAGAAACCGTTTGCCAGATTCGTTAATGGAAGGTGGTCGGATGGATGTAAATGGGTTTGTCAGACTGTGATGCTGCTAGGCATCTTAATGTGTCTCGGGGGTGTGGCACCGTCACTGGGAAACAATATCAAACCGAAAATCTTGTCCAGAAGATATTTCCGTTCATTTTATATGTTTGCGGAGCCGTTTTTTCGCTCTTTCGGCCTGAAGGAGAAGAAGGGAAATTTTATGCGCTTTTTGGGGCCCCCTCTGCAGCATCAGGGGGAAGAATATCCCTAGTAGGTGCCAAGGCATCTTCACAATTCAGGTACCTATGCAAGGAGGTTTTTTGCCCTCAACAGACGACGGAAGAGCCCCCCTTTTCTTTGGGGAAAAGAACATATTTCCGGGCCAGACAGAATTCTTCTGTACTCTTTACAGATAAGTCCCGATTCACACTGGAGAGGGATTCAGGACTTCTGCTCATAAGCTCTGCTTACTTTCAGAGTTATTACCAATTGAAATAATTACCGGTGTTTTTTGTTAAAATTTCTCCACTCTGTTTTACTAAAACATGGATAAATCCACTTCTAAATTATATATCTAATATTCAAACATCCTAGTTCAGGCCCAGTACAAAGAGGTCTGCTTTACATATAGGCAAAATATTTTCATTATAGAAGCATTTTCCATAAAAAAAGGAATGTTTTTTTTTTGAAAATAGGTAATTCTATGTTCATTTTTTCCTAAAATGTTACATTAAAATAACTTTTTAATCTAAAAAAATAGTTTTAAAACAATTTTATACGAATATTTTAATCTAAGTGAAACTACATATTAAAATATTATTCTCTGGCGTGCTTCTGTAAAATTGCGATTCCGAACGTAGTCGAATACCTTAAGGGGAATTTTTTTATCTTACAATAATTTTTAACTAAGTTTGAAACATTACATGATAAATTTAGATCATCTGTTCATCAATAATCATCCAATCTCAAAAAGATCGCGACGAATAACATCTCTACCACTTTGTATATTATAAAGTAACTACATCCCTGACAACGTTCTCTCTCTCTCTCTTTTCGCTTCACCTTTATATTGCGTGATATACAACTACAAATTTCTTGATATAAAAATCGAACTCCCATCAGGAAGGATATTACTCTACGAGAATTTAGTATAGCCTCTACTGCCACACACACAATAAAAATAAAGAAAAGCTCATAAAACCGTCGGTTGATTAAGGTGAAAAGTGATTAGGGAACTGGTCGCAGCTTTCTCAAGCACGGTGTATTTCGAGCACTCTCAACCCTCGATTTTCACTGGTTTCAATTGTGGTCTGGAAATTAAGAGGATACTCAAAGTAAGCTTCAGTAGTGGTATTAAGGTTGGCAATATACTGCCTAGTTTGCCCTATTTCTAATAAAAACTGTGAAGAAATTAAAGAGTATTACTCTATAATACTGTTTCCCCAATAATACAAAAATTACTGTGATATCTGGAATTGCAAATTTAATTCACGATTTTTATTCCAAAATGATTTTTTTAATTAATTGTATTGAAAATCAAGAGGGTTGGAAGCACACGAGAATCCGTTATTTCTTTCAAGTCGTAAATTCGAGTCTTAGTGTTCTTAAAAAGCCGCCAAGTATAAGACCTGGTAATTGTTAACGCTTTAATTACCGCCAACGTATATATCCGTCTCACTCAACCGGTGCGTGGAATGCCCCGGACGTACATATACGAGGGATGGGGCAAAAGTCATAGCCCCTATTTTTTTTTCTTGAAGATACCAGTTCGGTTGGAAAATGTGACATATACAGACGAAAGGACAAGGTGTTAACTACATGTGCGGATAATGAATAGCACTGAAATATCGTAACACACTAATTAATTACGGTAGTATACAGGGCAATATGGCCTTCACAGTGCAAAATAATGACAACACATTACACATAAAGTTGACATGAGAAACCTGGGCCTAAGTACTCTCAATGTAGTCCCCTGCTATTGTCACCACAACGATGTGGTAGGCCCTGAATACCATCAGCGTCAGCATTTGCCGCACCACGTTGCTCATCACTGGTTGACACACGTCCTTGTTGAAACTTTCCTACCCACCGTGCTACTGTACGGTATGATAGGGCAATATTACCAAAGGCTTCCACTAATTCACTGTCATATTCCATCGCATTTCTCCCTCGGAGAAGAGCTATTTTGATGTACGCGCGCAGCTCAACACGGTTTTCTTCCATCTCGCACGACACTCACCAACTGACTGATTTCACAGCTCTCTTTGCGCTACTTCCAGCTATCACAGAGACATATGTTGCTCTGCAAACACACTATGCCTGCAGAACTTCCAAACGACACATATACATTTGTGATCCGTTCACATATTTACAAGAAAAAAAAATATTAGTCATGACTTATGCTCCAACTCTCGTACATTCTTCTATCTGTAAAACAATTCCGAAGGGTTTGTGATGCAATAAAATGAGGTTGGTAGTATTTGCGCGAAGGATTTACTTACTTCAGAGAAAAATTTGCATATTTCAGACATTTCTTCCTGCTAACCCCAATACATCGCACACACGCTCCTATATGAAAACCGATGGCACTGAGAAGAGAATCGTGCAGTTTTTAATTGGCTGTTAAGGGGTTAAATATGTACAAGTTTAAGGTTCTGTCAAAGCTCTTACTTTGTGCATGCAAATTTGAAGAGCTGGGTACAAGCTCACACAGGTGACGTCCTTTCATTTATTGACTGCAGTTTAAAACTGGCGGAATCGATTGTCAATGTTTACTGCCAATAGTTTTCTGTTTCTTCAATCAATCAGTTGTTGAAAATCAATTCATCAGTGCACAGATGCATAAATTAAGAATAGCAAAAAGGTACTGAAGAGTAATAAAAAAAAATTATTTTTCTAGAATTTTCGGATTTTCTTATGAAGTTTTACGTTTGTTATAGAAATAAAAATAACTAAATACAATCTTAGTAAAAATAATTATATATATATATTCTTAGTAAAAATAATTAAATATAACCTTAATTTTAAAAATTTAATATAATTTTAATAAAAATAATTAAATTAACACACGTATCAAGTGAGGGCGAAAGTTCTACCGTTTTTAAGTATGCAAATTTGCATATTTAATGCAAATCTTATATATTCAAATTGTCACCACATATGACGTTGTAATGACCGAAATCATCAGTCAATCAAACGTGTGGATAATTGACATATAAATGCATTGTGTCTCACATAGTTAATTATCTCAAAAAATCTCAGAGGATGTAACTTGGAAAGCGAAAAGGTTACGTGTGAGACTCATTGTTTGTTATACGAGTTCGATAAAAACAGTACGTCAGCTGCAGCACGTTTCAATGCTTCTCAGGTTTATGGGGAGGATGCAATAGACGCAAGCACATGTCTTCTGTGGTTTCGTAAATTTAAAGAAGGAAACAGAAGCTGCTAAGATCAGGCTAGGAGTGTGCGGTCATCACGCGTTGGAGAAGACGGTATTGAATAAGCCATAAGGAACCACCCGAACCCAATAGTGTAAGAATTAAGGGAGACCTTCAACATACACAGAACAACAGAAGAGAGACGGCTGTTTAACTTAGATTTTAAGAGAAAGTGTTGGATCTATGGGTTCCGCATAAACTGCCAACTACGCAATGGGATGACCGAATTGCCACCTGTGTTTCCTTGCTTTTCCGTTACAAGTTAAACCAATTTTGACAAAAATTGTGACAGAAGATGAGAAGCGGGTTATGTACCGTAGCATAAAGAATCGTAGGACTTTGTGTCTAACTTCTTATCCACCTCTATTGACTTCGAAATCTGAACTTCATCACCCCAAGGTGTTATTGAGTGTGTGGTGGGATGTGCAGGGAATAATTCACTGGAAGTTCCTGCCTCTCAACCAGACCATCAATGCTGCTTTCCTCTGTTTCAGTTAGGCAGACAGCATTCAAACTTAGTATAAAAGTACCCAAATCTCATCAATCGTCGCAGTGTTATCCTTCATCATGATATCACTAAGCTGCAGTCATCACTTGCCAAAATTTAATAGGCTTTGTTTGGGAGGATTTACCCCCACTCTCCTTATTCTCCTGACTTGGCATCAACTGACTATCACCTATTTTGTGCGTTGAACAGTTCCTTCAGTCAAAAATTCTTTGATCTTAATGCTGTGAAAACTGCCGTCGAAGACTTTTTTTGACTCGAAATCGTCGGAATTTTACCGCTATAGGATTCATCCGCTACCAGAAGGATGGCAAGATGTCTTAGGTAACAATGAGAATGATGCGAAATCATAGGTAATGTTCATTTTGCGTTTATTTTCTCTTATTTATGGGTAATAAAAGCCGGTAGAACTTTTGCACTAACCTAATAGTATTACTTTTCTATACATATGTAGAAACGGCTATGGCAAAAATGCAGCGTTTAAAGCACCACATTTAAGTTGTACCACCAAGTACGCTTTTATGTTGACAGAGATGTCGTCATTTGTTACATATACAAACGTATACAAACCGTTACCCACCCACTTCGAAGAAAATTTCATTATGCTGTATGAATATTTATTGTTTATATAATAAATCATTAATATCTAACATAAGTCCTATCAAAAAAAAATTCGATTGTATTGTAAAGTATTTTTATAACTCTCATCTCTTGATTTAAAAATGAACACATCTCCTTAATAATTTCTAAAATTGAAATTGAGTAATCTTTTATAATCTTGTAACCCTTCCCTAAGTCAATTTGCTCTCATTATCATAACTTGATTCGATTTTGTACAAGCGTAAAAATCGAAAGCAACGTCAGGACTATTGGCCTCATAACCAATGATGTAAAAATAAATTATTACAATTAGTCTTACTGTTTTTAATGTGAAACTTTTGGTGGAGAGAATAACATTTGATTTTTCTTAAAACAAAATATAGATTTAAAACAACAATAAAAATTTTCGTTTTTATGTTATTTTATTCGATATTTCATAAGTGATTGAACCAATCTACGAATACATTTAGCACCAAAAGAAAAAAAATTGCATCTTGAAATTTCTTTATACATTCAATGACTCTAAAAAGATTCCTACAGTTATTCTTCTCACACAAGCCCCATCGTATTCTTTCTCTCCATGAGTTTTATGATTCAAAAAATGCGGAGAATTTCATCTCAACTTATTTAAATGGGATACATGTCTCCATGCAATAGCTTAGATTCTCTTTCTTATCCACATCAGCAAAACATTTCCAGGGGGGCATCCTGAGTGAGTCACTGATTCACTATCAACTTCCTTCCCTACCCCAGTCGCGCCCCTTAGAGACCTTCCAGAATTGCCCCGGCAACAGTTTTTGTATTCGACGAGAGGACGTTCCGAATATTCAGAATGTGACTCTTCTGGATCGGCTGGAAGATATTTATGGTCTCGATCTTT
Source organism: Trichonephila inaurata madagascariensis (assembly GCA_019973955.1). NCBI lineage: Eukaryota > Metazoa > Arthropoda > Arachnida > Araneae > Nephilidae > Trichonephila > Trichonephila inaurata. Next base: position 10,601 of record BMAV01010397.1, read on the forward strand.
TTGAAAGACCTATTCGTGCAATAGTTTGTAGTCTAGTCATGATGAAAGTTGTTGTTCATGGTCTTTTTTCATGCGTGGGCTGGTGTTTCTTTTTTCGAGTGGAAAAAGGATTAAATTTGCTATGAGACACGAATTTGGTTTTCTTTAGGTCAACGCAAAGAACTAAAATTTATGTCGAGAAAAGAGAACTGGAACTGGTTGATAGTACATTTGGGTCATCTTATGAGTTATATCTAGAATGTTACGGGTGAAAATTCTCTCTCTAATGTTTATTTTACAGCTTGTACGGATGATGTTTTTCCTCTTCACTTTTTTTGAATCCTCCAGAATGTTCTGACTATAAAATTATACTTTACGCTAAGGGAGGGAAAAATTTGATTATCTTGTTGTTTTTTTATTGTTGTTATTGTTGTTGTTATGTCAAAGAAGAGAGTGTGAGATCCAAGAAAAACAAAAACTTTAAAAAAAAAGGAAAATCTTGAGAGGGATACGTAGGGAGATGTTGAAGAAACGGATTCGAGATATTTACAAATCCAGAGAGCGGAATGTGAGCATTTCGTATTATCTCTGTTACAAATGCTTCACACTTAGATGAATAAATTTGTCAAAAATTACTTTGGTAATTAAATATTTTGAATTTTTCTCAGCCGAATTCTTTAATTGACTGAATAGTTAATAGAATAAATGAAAATGTACTGCTTTCGAATGTCATTAACACTGAAACTAACAATATAAATTATTAACGTTTTAAAATATAATTATATATCAAAATAAAAAAAATGATTTCTTCCATAAGAAACTCTATTTATAAGAATTTAAAGAAAATAAACGTAATACATAGAGAGAGAAAGAGAGATGTGTGTGTGTTAAAATATAAAATATTATTGACAAAATAAATATAATGATGTTAATTATACTATTTATATAGCAAATATATTCACTTTAATTCTGGAAATTGTGAAATAATTAAAGACTCTAATTATATAGTTCTATAAAACGTAAAATATATTACAATATATTTATTATTAGGTTTCATCAATTTTGAATGATGCAATAACAGATTAAGTTTACAAAAATATTATAAATAAATTAAAAATACATTGTTAATCAATAATTAATAAGATTAACATTATTACAATTATAAGATTCAGCAAGTGTTTGGAGACTACGCTATAAGGGTCACACAAATTATGGAGGGTTTTAACCGATTCAAAATTAGTTTCATGTCGGTAGAGACTGATCAGCGTTCTGGGAAGCCACAAACCGCTCGAAATGTATCTGTTGTTTAAAAGGGGAAATAATGGTAGATCATGTTTAACTGTACGAAAGAAACTGCTGAACAAGTTGAGATCAGTACAGGTTCTTCACATTTAATTTTGTTTGATAGTGCGCAGAAAGGCTGCGAAATTTGTTTCCAAACTTCCATCGGTGAAACAGAAAAACTCCGTTTTGCAGTTGCACAGGATCTGCTGTACATTATCAAGGCTGAACCTGGCTTTTTGCGAATTCTGGCTGTTCCCAAAAAGGAAAATGACATTGAAAGGATCCCATTTTCAGAGTAGAGATGAGATAAGGCAGGACGCGAAGGTGGAGTTGAACACCATTCCAAAAAAAGATTCCCAGAAATGTTTTCGGCAGTGGAAAAGTGTGTAATTAGGAGCCTAATCCCGTCAAATAGCTAAGATATCTTTTTTTTGGCTAAAGGTTGAATACTTTTTTAACAGACCACGTAGCCTGATATTGATCAGTGTCCACACGCTCCAAAATTTGCTGTAATTAGCCAAATTCATCATGAGTAATGAAATTTCTAAAAGCAAAATTTCCATCGGTCGTTTAAAACATTTTTGGGGTGGGGAGGGGGCTCTTTTCTAGCCATCGGAACCATTAAGGTTAAATTTCTTCCTCTCAAAAAATATAATTTTTGTTTCCACTCATTATTCCAAAACATAACATTTTCTGCCCATTTTAATCTTTCTTCTCAACATTGTTTCAATAGCCTCAGTTTTTTCTTCTTTTTCAAAAATTTGGTGATAGTTATTGATTTAAAACTTTTTAGTTATTGCTGAAATGTTTCAGAATTTCATGAGTCGGAAGACCTTTGTTAGTTAATAGTCGAGAAGTTTGTCGATCAGTCCAGTGCTGCCAAAATCCTTTTTCTTCCAGGTCGCGTTTTATTTTGTTTGAATCATTTTTTTTTTTCTAATTGTGACATTATGGGTTGTAGTTTTAGTTCATTAATCTAACTATTTCTCTTTCAGGTTTTACCAACACTCTTACAAAGTAAAATATATTCACTTCGTACCCAGATAACACTCTTTTTCCCGCTGTTTCTTTAAATAAATCATCTTTCTTTCTGTTGGGTTGCATTTTAGCAAATTAGCCTTAGCAAAACCCGGCAAGTCCCGAAACGTGAGAACCATTTCATGGAGGGCACCATCTTGTGGCGTTCTCGCTGCCGCACACAAATTTGTAAGCTTGAATATATAATTTTTTTTAATTTTCTTTTAACTCTCTTTATATGCTAAATATTGCCGTGATTTAATTTCGTTGAGAGTACCAGAGCCAAATTGATACTCAAGGGATCTTTTACATGACACATAATCATATAGCATATGAGCCTACGTTTTTCACATCCATAAAGTCTTTTAATTACAGCTGGTGTCGAACCCGCAATCTTAGGCTTACGAAGTGAACACCCTACCTCTAAGCCACCGAATCCGACTTAAGTAAATCATGGGTTACCTTAATCAAATAATGCTTTCAGAAAATACGAACGTATTCGTTTTACAAAAATCTGATAATAGCTTATACAAGAATGGTGTCTGGGGGTTCAAGTCCCTCTCACATAATAACAGAATATGACTCAGGGCTTTCGCTTAGTTTCGCTTCATGAAAGTAGTCTGTGTATGCCACTGGTATCCCTGATGATACTTTGTAAGATTAATTTGGGGCCCAAAACCTGACTTCTGAAGGAGGTCCTAATATTCTTCGTTACGCCACTGTCCTGATGTGATGCATAATATGCTAATTTTCTCTGGTAATATACTTCCTTAATAGGTACCTCATTTAACTTTTAGGAAAATGATGAGATTTTAATAAATTTTAGGCTAGTTTTTTTAAAAAATATAAATATAACAGAAAGTATTTCATGACCAACTTTAAATACACCCGCTAAGAAACTGAATATGATATCGTCTTCTTTATAAATGCACTAATTCGTTAATGGTCTTATAATTTCTTTACGCTGTATAAAGTTTATTTATATAATAAATAGGTTATCATATAAACAGATAATATGTGTATATTATATGTGTATACATTGAATACATAAAAACTGTTAATAGAACATATAGAATATACACGAAAAGCTCCAGAGAGAGTTATACTGTCCATACTCAAAAAAGATTACATGCACAAAAAGTTATAATGAACTTTGGTAGGAATAGTTTTATCTATTTTTCTCATCTACCTACTTTCTGTCAATCGGTTTAGAATTATACTTCACCAGATTAAAATATCGTATTCCGTGTATAATTTAATTAATTCTGGTCACCATTTTTTATAAAAGAATAGTGCTTGCACTGTTATAAGCGATGTCGAAACGAGAATTCAGCAATGAATAATGGCGTCCTTTAGCTGCAAAACACACGACAGGATCTGACTCTCATCAAATGCAGGAAGAACACGTCGAGAAGATAGTGACTATTTGTCACTAACAGGAGCAAGGAATTGACGAAGAGCAATTAGTCTTCCATTGAGCAACTCTTGATTAATTACGACCAGTTTATTGAGTAGAAAGGTAGTTTTAAGCTTTTTAAGCAATCAAGCAGTGAACTTTGTGTGGAGGATTTTATTTAATTATAATATTCATTTAAAACAGGAACTATTTTAATTAACAAATTAAGAAATTTTAACTAAGTTAATTAAACCCTGCAGTATAATTTTAGATATAACGTGTCGGGAAAAAGAATATTTGTTATTTTTAGTAGAGTCTCTAATATAATTTTTTATATTGTTTAAGTAGGTTTACAATAAAACTTAAAATAACGCAAGAAAGTTTCCCACTTTCTTAAAGTTTTTTTAATAGCAAAAGGGAATATATTTCAGGGTTCGTTAACTTTCCAAACCAATCTACTTATGCGATTCAGCATGCCACACAGTAGGACATTATGAAGCAATTCGATTCTCTCAAAATTGCATGCAGAGTTAAAAAATAAATAGCATGAAATATAACTATTTCTTCAACAAAAAAGTTTTAAAAAATGAAATTTTACATATATTATGTATTTTTAAACATATTTATTAAAATAAGAAACCGACAACATACAAGTAAAGTCTGGTTTCTGCAAATGAAATATAAAAATCAAACATATATATATGTGTGTGTGTGTGTGTGTGTGTGTGTGTGTGTGTGTGTGTGTGTGTGTGTGTGTGTGTGTGTGTGTGTGTGTGTGTGTGTGTGTGTGTGTGTGTGTGTGTGTGTGTGTGTGTGTGTGTGTGGTGTGTGTGTGTGTGTGTGTGTGTGTGTGTGTGTGTGTGTGTGTGTGTGTGTGTGTGTGTGTGTGTGTGTGTGTGTGTGTGTGTGTGTGTGTGTGTGTGTGTGTGTGTGTGTGTGTGTGTGTGTGTGTGTGTGTGTGTGTGTGTGTGTGTGTGTGTGTGTGTGTGTGTGTGTGTGTGTGTGTGTGTGTGTGTGTGTGTGTGTGTGTGTGTGTGTGTGTGTGTGTGTGTGTGTGTGTGTGTGTGTGTGTGTGTTTCTAAAATTATAAAGCTTTACATTTTTATAAAAAACTATCTTTATATTTTTTATAGATTAAATATTGCGCTGAAAATGAAAGATGAAAGCAACGCTAACTCATATTATTTCAATGATGGAAGCCCAGTGACTGAGTGACAGTGTATTGCACTTCCAAGCCACAGTTCCGGGGTTCAAATCCCGGGCTGGGCAAGGTCATGACTCAGCCTTTCATCCCTTCAGTGGGTATAAATTGAGTACTAAGCTTGCTTGGAAACTCAACATTGGGGATTTCTCGTCAGACTAACCACTTGACCGAAACATCTGTACATGCATCCCAGCGCCTAAGGCCACGTAAGCTGAGATAGGCATAGTAGGCCTTGGCCCCCTTGGGGTGTTGTGCCACTGAGTTCATTTCAGTTATTTCAATGATGCGAAAGTAATGTATTAAAAATACATGGAATAATAATATATCCTGTCTTTTTGATAAATGCTTCACTATTATTGTATTCCTAATACATATAATTTACATTTATTGTCGTAATAAACACTTGGATAAAACACAAATCAAAAAGAACTAATTTTTTCAGACAAAAATTTCCCATTCAATTATTTTATCCCGATTACAAATCATTATAATTTTGTAGCTACAAAATATGAACTTCGATTACACTGTTTATTTCTATTGTGTGACTGGCATATTAAATGCATCCAAAAATGGTTGGCTGCTATTTTTCTGTAGCCACTATTGTTTGAACACCCCGTCACGGTCCAAAGGTCGTGGGTGTAAGAGTGTTCGAGGAAGTAGCAGACATAATCTTAAAAATAACTACTTTTTAGAATGAAAGAATGATATTTTAGAATGAAATCAATATTTTAGGCTATTGTTTTTCCAACTTTAAACAACGTATTGCAATCCGAGAAGGATTCATATACAACGCATTGTAACATTTACCGCCGTATTCACCGTTAACTAGACCGGTTGTCAAAGAAAGTAAAAAAGCGTTTCGCCATAAGTTTATTTCTCTCACCGTCTGTTCATTCTCTAACTCTGGCTTCAGGTTAGGGAATTTTGATCAGGCTCAAGACTGAGTTAGATTTAACTAGCTTGCACAGCAAGCAATAGTTCGTATAATTACATACAAATTTTGAATTAGGATATATAATTCAGCTCTAACGAAGAACAAAATAAAGAAATAGATAGGTTTCATATTCTGATCCAAATGTATATATTTTTCACATCTTTAAGTTCAAGGAAAACAAACAGTTTATTTAAAATCCATCAGTTTTTTCAATGAAAATTAATGCATTCGTAAAAATTTTCTTTAAATTTGCGAGTTTATTAATATGATACAGGAAAAGTCACGTTTTAATAGCCTTTGCTCAAGATACATACAATGTTGCCCAGTGTGTAACATATCATTATCGCTATTTTCCAATACTCCTCGACAACAATTTTAAAAACTTTTATAAGCAACTTAAACCCTAAAATATATTTCCTATTTTCTCGTGACTTACGCGTCCCTAAAAGAGCGCGTTCGTCGTATATTTTGGAAAATCGCTTCTCGTGTGAGTGGACGTTTTGCCCCATTACCCAAATGACTACAGGTAATGGCCTATCGCATCATTAACGAAGAATCGGATGCCTCGGATATATTTCATACTTTTAAGAAGACTTGTTGATGGCAACAGCAAGATTCTCGTCTGTCGTTCCCCAGATGCCTGGTGAATTAAGTATCAAATTTCTGTCCAAGTATCATGTATTAATATTTAGCTTTGCTACTTCTAGTTGATATTCGAATTGGTTTCTGTTTTATGTATTAAAATATATTTAGACTGTAACATTAAAAAAATATATTACAGGTATATTAAGTTTCATACCACCTGAAGAGAGGTAAGATGATTTATATAGGTTTTTATAGATCTTAAATTTCTCCTAAAAATATTTTTCAAAGTTTCTAATGGTCTTAAGGAAGAAAGTACTCGCCACATTGATCTTCCTCTTCCTTCTCTCTGTAGTAAAAATAAATATTTTCAAAAACGTTAAGTGTATTTTGTTCACTAAAATAAAAAGTGTTCTGGGGGAGAACAAAACGAAATTCCCCCCCCCTCCCTAAAAGGTGAGGCAATAAAAGTAATACTATCAGCATAACAAGCACCTTGGTGTAGTATTTGATAAAAATTTCGCAATCAAACACCACATTCTAAGTACTAAAAGTAAATTCAAAAGCTACACATGAGTAGTTTATACCCCTTAATTTTCAGAAAACCTGCATTACTTAAAATTGACTTTTTTGAAATAATACAGAAATTGCTAGAAAAATTTGTTTGGCTCATAGAAGAGTTCTCCTGACCTCAGAAACCAATTCAATAAGTTTATTTCTATAAACACCAAGTTGAGTATATATAAAACTTTAATCAAGCCTATTGCTCTATATGGAAGTGAATGTTGAACCTTCGATAAAGCAGAGGAAGAAAAGTTTCTCCTTTTTGAAAGAAAAATTTTAAGGAAAATCTTTGGACCTATTCACGACTATCGATGGGAGTGGAGAATTCTTCACAATCTCGACATTTACAGAAAATATGGTAAATATGTTGGGACTGACACTGTAAGAACTATAAAAGCATCACGTATTCGGTGGCTGGACCACCTGTACATATATGCCTATGCTTTTCCAATCAAAAAGTGTACTTTTTCGAAAGTTGAAGGGACCAGATATCGAGGACGACTACCTACACGAAGGTTAGGCGATGTTGAGAAAATAACATCAAGCTAATAGGAATTAACCGATGGAAAGCCATCGTGACTGATAGGATCAACTGGAGGAGGATCAGCAAGTTGGTCTTGGCCTGCAAAAGGTTGTTGAGCTTATGAAGAAAAATATAGAAAATAAAATCATATCTACACCCTGATCCTCAAAACAGTTCTGACAGCCCCAATCTGGTGACATGAAGCAAAGACTCATATTAATTTGTTATAAACGTCACTAAATTTATTTTTCAGCAAACTTTAAATGCTCGATAGTTCATGTGGAAAAAGTGCCTCAGAACAGCGTGCAAAACACCCACTATTACATAATTTAACAGAAAAATTGCTGAACTACCATTAATTACAACAAAATTGTACAATTAACTACCAAAATAAACTAATAGAGTTGCAGCTAAATACCTATTACTTCTTTGAAAAAATTGATAATTTTCAGATTTCCATTATCTCTTGTATTGAGGAATTTAACCTTGACTTAAAGTTTAATAGACTTAGAAGCACCTTAAATTCTTCTGTTATCTAAATACCAACTTAATTCTATTTTTTTTTTACCTTAATATTTGTTTTTCAACTTCAGAATTGCACTTTTCTAATGTGTTTCATGCATTGAAATCTTATTACTCTGCAACTGTCCACTGGGCGAATTCTTCTCGACCATTCAGGTTCCTCCTTTTTTCCAAGCCATTTTCTAATTTTGTTCCTCAAACTTTATTGGTGTATTCGGATTATCTAGGTCAGGGGTGTCCAACACGCGGGCCGCATGTGGCCCGCCAGTACGTAAGTTGCGGCCCGTCGACTCTTTTTAAAAAATTTTAAATATCAGATTTTTAAAGTTTTTTCAATTTGAAATTTATTTTTTAGAGGAAATTTATATATATATATCTACAATGTATTTGCCTGTTCTTGTTTTAAAATAAATCCTTTTTGATAATAGAAATATCCTTTAGATAGATTTATATAATATAGATTTATATTTTAATTTAATAAAATAGATTTATATTTTACTAAACAGTTACACTTGATTTTACTATAGTAAATTAACCTTTTTAATAAATTTCGAATTGCATTATACATATCCTTTACTATGGATGGTACATGATTCTCTGTGTGTGCGACTTTTGTTTCTCCTTCTTTTCTGTTTGGAGTGCCCAAAAAGTAAGAGACAGTCAGAGGTGTTTTTTTAAGTTTAATAAAAATATTCAGGACTGTTAAGATAAAAGGCATTTTATACTTAATCGTTTGCGAATGACAGTACTGTCAAATTTCAACAATGAGAAACGAAATATCAATTCAATAGGAACACCATAATTTTCAAGAAAATGGCAACTGTAATATTTTAAACATTATTGGATCATTGCATTATTTTTTTAAACATTATTATGTTATCTATGTCTGTATACATGAAAAATAATGAAAACAGTGATAATAATCTAGTTCAAGCACCGCCTACACTCGTTATCCAATCTAAGAAGTCTTTGGTGGGTTTCCTCCACGTTTAACAAATTGTTCATTTTTAAGTAAATTTATTACGAAAAACAAGGATGTTTTAAGGCTTAGACGATATTGATGTACCTAGGGCTCAAAAGATTTGGTGGCGCAAAAATTAGAGGGTGAAAAAAGGGAAAAATTAAAATTGCAAAGAACGTACTACCATTAAGAGAGAAGCTCTCAACACAAGATTCTAGATATTCAGAAATCTTTGTGAAAAGAAGCAAGTAGCTATCCTAAAGGCATCGATGATGAACAGTTTGTGCAAGAGTGTCAACCTTTCAAAATGTACGTGAATGTGGAAAAAATAGCAATACCAATCTCTTCCTACATCAAGACAAACAAGTTGGAAAGTACCTTCCCAAATTTAGAAGTTGCTCTGAGAATTTACTTGATTCTTCACGTGACTGTACAGCAGAGAAAAGCTTTTCTGCTCTTAAGAGAGTAAAGACTAAGATGAGATCTACTATAACAAGTGAAAAGCTTAACAGTTTGATGTTGCTATACATTCAAAATGATATTACAATTCAAATTGATTACAATGACGTCATTAACAATTTTGCAATGATCAAAGCTCATTTGCTGTACAAGTACAATGACAATAACAGTGACTTAAGGAATTATAAGAATGTCGAAAAGTAAAAGATAATAAAGTGATAAGCGATGAAAAAGGTTATAATTACCAATTTGAGAACAGTTAAGGTATCCGACTACGTTCGGAACCAAAATTTTAAAAAAGTGCATAAATGGGTAATTTTCGTGATATTTAGTGTCACTTAGATTAGAATACATGCATAAAATTGATTTAAGAACATTTTGACAAAAAAAAATTATTTAAATACAATATTTTGGCAAAAAATTTAGAATAACCTTTTTTCAAAATGTTCTCTCCTTTTATAAAAATAATCTTCTAAAATAAAAATATTTTGCTTATATAAAGTAAAGATTTCTCCAGAGAGTCTGAGTGGCCGTGGTAGCCGAGGGGTATAGGTATCGGACCGTGGCTTGCCTTGTCATAAGTTCGAGCCCAGTACCACTAAAGACCCACCGTGTAGGGCAGCGATGCACGTTAAATCTGTCGAGAGCTGAAACGTCCTTCCTTTGGTGTGGTGTGGTAGTTAGGAGAGGGGGTGCCAGCTCAGGTGTTGTCCACGTCACTTGACCATGGTTCAAAATTACGTGGTCCGTCGCCAAAAGCCCTCGTGTAGCTGAACAGTGCGACGTTAATATTCAATCAACCAGAGAGTATGAACTAATTTTTTTGAAAAATTCACATTATTTTCAGAGTTACAACCCATTGAAATAATTATCAGCGTTTTTTTCTTAAAATTTCTACCCTCTGTTGTCGTTAAACATGGATAAGCCCACTTCTAAGTTATATATTTGAAAAATTCTAGTTGAGCCTCTGTACAGAGGTTTGAGCTATATACAGGCAAAATATTATTATAATAGAAGCATTTTTTCACAAAAGGAGAATATTTTGAAAATGGTTCATTCTATGTTCATTTTTTGTCAAAATATTGTACTTAAATATTTTTTTATTGTAATACTATTCTTAAAACAATTTTATACACATTTTCTAATCTAAGTGACACTAAATATCATAAATACTATCCATTTATACGCTTTTGCAAAATCACGGTTCCGAACGTAATGGGATACCTTAATACCATAACGAATACTCTGTAATGTAATTGCAAACGATTTCAATAAAATTTACTATACTAAATTACAAAAGGGTGGTCAATTCGTGATGCCGTAAGGTAAAAAAATGAACAAGATTAGCCAAACCCTACCACTATCCTTTCTTTCCTTACGGCTGCCGGTTGCCAGTCTTAGACACTGCGAGTACATAGGTGATAGATAATGGAAAAACTCTCCAGCGAACAAAACCAAATAAATGGATAATTCTTCCGGAACCAAAATAGGCAAGGTAAGAACTGAAGAAGGGGGGGTGCTCTGAAAATAGTGCGTGGAGGGGTGTAACAATTTTAAGTGTCTAGATAGCCGGGGAGATTAAAAATGGCCCTGACCAAAGAGAAAGTTGTTGAACTAGCATGGCCATTCAAAAAGTTCACACTAGAGCTTAGAGTCCCATAAAGCTAAGCCAAAACAAGTAACCGTCACTGAAAATTTACATTTTTGTTCGAAAGCATTGGTATTACATTCATTCGGAAATGGGCTAAATATTCATTATCTTAATTTTGATTACTATTCTATATGAAATGTTACCACTTTATTATTTATTTTGCAGTAGTGACAGCAATAACAATAGTAATACTTACGTTTATTAATGAATCAAAATTTTTGCATGGATAGATAAAATCATTTAAAACAGGGGTCGGCAACCTTATGGCAGTGGTGTGCTAAACCAATCTGTCAATATGATTCAGGGTGCTACACAACAGACAATATTCGAAACAATTCGATTACTTCCACTTTTCCATTCAAATTTATAGAATAGAGATTGAGAACTCAAATTTAAAATTTCGTTGCAGAGTAAAAATCGTTTAACACGAAACTGAAGGGACTGAAATATTTTTTCGTGTTAAAAGAATTCCGTGTTAAAGGATATTGCGAAAAAAAACATGTATCACCAAAATTAAGTTTATTAGAGTTTATTTTACGAACATAGATATATGTATATATGCATATATATTTAATACAAATCAATGAAATAAAAACATTCACAAGAACTTAAGGAAACTTAAAGCAAATTTTTAAGTTTTTTGAAAAACAGAACATTTAATGAGTTTTCGATAAATAATCTGATATTTTTCTTTGCATTGTTTTTATAGCTTTAAATTGTCAACAAATCGTTCAATGTCATCCATTTTGTTATCCATTTCACCATTGGGATGTGCATCTAAATGACTGTGCATACTTTTAATGACGCTCCTCATTTCGAATGATGTGGGAATAGGAGCTGCATTATTCATTTCATTTTCATCATTGGAATTTGCATCAGTGATATTTTTTGAAGTTTGAACAAACATTTTAGAATGTCTGTCTGTCATAATTGGGGCTGTACGCACATTATCATCCTCTACAGCAATTAATTCTTCCGATATTACAATAAGACAGTCCAATCCGGCTGGTATTTTCCGTATTTTGTTCAGTCCTAGAAGGGAAATCTTTTTGTGTTAAACGAATTTTTTGTTTTGTGTTAAGAGAAATAATGCATGAAAATACAATAACTTGTCAGAGTTATTGTATTATTTCGTGTTAACCGATATTTCGTCTTAAGCATTTTAGCGTTAAACGTATATTTCACTGTATATTAATTACGCAGCATTTAAAGATTTATTAACATTAGAATATATGTCCTAAACATATTTGCCATCTATGAAATATTTGCAAAAGAAATTGCACAATGAGTAATTACGAAACTACATTCATCGCTTTGGGTTTGTTTCCAATTGTTTGACAAAAGATGTGTCTTATATACAGTAACAGCTCTTTTTATAACCATATTTCTTACCGACATTCTTAAATGTTGGCTGATGTTTAGTCTGGAAATGCCTTTGTACGCTTGACGTGCGACGTAACACACATACAGCGAAATCTTTTTGTTGTATGAATCCATATTCATTCATCTTAAAGTTTTGAAAACAGTGAACACCAAGCTTTCTTTTTTAGATGCCATTCGAACTAAATGTGAAGGTAAGAATCGTCACAATAATTAAACAAATAACATGAAAGTTCTCAATAAAATGAAGAGCGCGTCATAAAATTAAAAGTAGCATATAGATCACAATGTGCATTAAACAAAACTCTATTTTTGGTTGAAATCATACACTATATTTGAATATCAGTGATATGAGAACCAAAAAAAGTACAAAAAAAGCTTTAGGCACAAAAGGACAGAGAAGGCGATTTTACTTTATGTGACAACTTTGCTGAGTGTTGTAGAGTGCCACTGAGAATTGTGCCGTGTGCCACAGGCTACCGACCCGTTTTAAAAATATTTTAACTCGCGTTGTTATTTGTTAGACAACACTAACAGATAAAAATGCATTAAATGAGGCGGTATCCATTCCTAGCACACATCTGATCATCTCTGCTTTAAACCAATAGACCTGAACATCATTTACCAACATTCTATTCTGTTGCATTCTATGCTCTGCAACATTTACCGTTGTGATCCGAAATCACTTCCAATTATCCATCGAATGGAAACTATAATCATACTTTTCCGAGCGATTAACTATGCATCTTCTTCTTCCACTCAATTCAAATTTGCATTTTTAAGAGACCAAGATAGCTGCAATCCCACGCTCAATCGCACCACAATCTAATGTAGGGAGGAATAATTCCCGCTCCAAAGGTTATGGGTAATCGGGATGGATCAAATAAACACGTAAATGGAGCTATATTCTCCGTACGAGTATTGCTTACTTAGAGATGTAGGTGGATAGTATGAAATGATTAGAAAATTGGGTATATTTAGATAGAGAATTTGTGCTGTGTATATTCCTTTACTTTCAGTTTAGTCATTTTTGTTATATTGTGGAAACACCATTTCAGCATATAGTTATTTAAAAATTTTCAATTATAATCCCTTTGTGTGGGACATTTTACCAAATTTATCGGTTTATTCTACAACCTTTTTGTTGTTGTAGAATAAAACCATTCTTCAAATATAATAAATGAACAAATTCTCAATTTTTTTAATTTTGAGGTATTACTTTTCTTTTCTTTTTGGTGACCTTCGGATAAGGAATTTTAATTTTTTCAAAAAATAGAGAACTTTATCTTATTATTATATGAAATTGCTCAAAAACATGATTATATTCACATAAAAAGGGTGTAAATTTTGTAATAAAACAGTATTGATAAATCTGAACGTGTTAAAAAACTTCTCCATACGGGAAAATACACAAAAAAATTTTAGCAAAATTTTTTTAAAAAATTTTTTTAATAATCGCTGTCTCCGTCGAGTTTTTTTGAAAAAACCAAAATTTTGAGTAAAAAAGCATTTTTTAAAATTTGACATCTTATGTAAAGTTATGGGATCGCTTTTCCCAAAAAACCAGTTTTTGTTCATGAATGGAAAATAAAAATCTTTGTTTTTTATGAAGCTGATAAAATGGGCCCATAAAAAAAAATCATAAAAAAATTTAAAAATTTTTTTAAAAAAACCAAAAACTGATTTGGTAGTCGGATACCTTAGGGAAAAACTTTTATTAAAAACAAACTGTAATATTTGGGTTTTTATTTATGTAGGGGTTTTTTTTTTTTCTGTAGTATACTATTCCTTAAATATGCTCATAAGTTTGATTAATGTTAAATTTAAATTAATTTTATTTCGAATTTATTATTAAAAACCTTTTGGGTTAATTTTTATTAAAATTAAATTATTCTGTATTCAGCTTATATATATATATATATATAAAGGAGGGAAGGTTCGTTCTGGGTACCTTCTGTTCGAACGGAGTACGTAACCAATCACGCCAAAAAACGTCGCCCGGGGAGGGTTGGTACTAGTTCAAAAGATATCACACCACCACCAAAAACAAAAGGGGGAAATTTTTTAAGAAAATACGCCATATTTCTAAGGTTGAAACTCTGAAAATGTTTGAATTTTCAAAATCATAGTTGAGCCTCTGTACAGGGGTTGAGCTTATACAGGCAAAATTTTAAATACAATAGAAGCATTTTTACAAAAGAGAAACATTTGGAAAAAGATTATTCTAAGTTAATTTTTCCAAAATATTCATTTAAATAATTTGTTTTGTAAAAATTTTTTAAAAAAATTTTTTAATGTATTCTAATCTAAGTGACACTAAATATCCGAAAATTATCCATTTATGCCTTTTGCAAAATCATGATTCGAACGTAGTCGGATACCTTAATTTTATTTGTGGTGCCCCTCCGTTGGGGCCCCTATTCTCCATATTTAAAGCGACCTATGTCCGGGGAAAGAAAAAAAAGAACCACTAAAATCGCCATTAAAATCAATTTTTTATTATCTTAGTTGACTAAATGCAACAACAATACTGTCTAAAGGATATTGATCACGAGGGGAGACGCAGCACGTATTTCTGATAATTAGCGCATTTAAAAATTGAATCTATATTTATATATTAATTCCCCAAACAATAGTATCCGCCTTTCCTTTTATTTTAATGAATTAGCTTACCGCTATTTCCCGGGAAAAAAACGCTACGGGCCTTTAAAACCCTCAAGTCAGGCTTTTAAACTGGCTGACTGTGGCTTATGCAATCCCGTTTTTGGGCCCCTTTTGGCTTATCCCCCCGGCACCGTTAGGCCAGCTCCCAGAATGAAGACTCATCTTCTAGACTTTTTTCTCACTTTCCTTAGTTTACTTCTAGCATTACTTTTCCCTTAGCGACTCTTTCAATGCTAACATTCCCAAAATAGAAAATTCCCCAATTGATACACACGTTCTCTTTTTGATTTGGGTTGGGAAAAAATTGCCAAGGCCCCAAAGAATCCCAAGGGGACAAATTAGTGGAAAACGCGAAAAACCCCCTCCCAATGGACCTGTTCACAATAACTTTTCAGAGTGAAGAAGATGAGCTCATATTTAAAATTAATTCCTATTATTTCTAAATAATAATTTCGTAACAAACGTAATTCATACTTCAATCATAGAATGCAAAGCGATTTCTTTACATCATGTCTTAGCTATAGCTAAATACATTTCAATCTCCATCAAGCTATCGTAACACTTAAGTAAAGTCAGTTACCCCAAGCATTACATTGGATTCATTTCGATAGAACCAAAAATATCTTCAAAAGTTTTGAAAGCAAAAGTTGCATCTGAAAAATATGAGGAATAACACAATAAACCGCTCTATCTGTTTATACTCGCATTTCTATCATGCTTTTTGCAGTTCCCCTCCTATACGTATCCTTATATTAATCTATCTTTTTTTCAATTCCTCTACTATTAGCTTACACTATATATTTATTTATTTATTTTATAATGGTGGAATTTTCAATCGTTAATAAAATACATTTTAAAGCGCTCAATTGAGCTGAAATTTTGTGTACATGATTATTTTGGATGACAATACAGTAATTTAATTATAATTAATAAAATTAATTGATTAAAACTAATTATTTAAAGAACTACAAATGCAGCCACGTTGGCATCATTTTTGGCGACTTAGCGACCCTTTTGGCGACTTGTGTCAAAACTTGAAAAGGTTTTTCTCACATTTTAAAACGCTCATTTGAGCTGAAATTTTCTATACACTATTGTTTTGGGTAAATATACGGTAATTTAATTATAACTGATTATAATTAATTGGCTGAAACTAATTATTTAAAGAATCACAGATACAGCGACATTGGTTTCATTTTTAGCGACTTGGATCAAAACTTTAAAGGATTTTTTTTTCTCACGTTTTAATGCTTTAAAACGTGAGGAAAAAAAATCCTTCAGTTGAAATGAAATTTTATGTACACAATTTTTTTGGATGACAATACAATACTTTAATGATAATGAGTAAAAATGAATTATACCACTTAATGTTGTGATTCTGTCATATGTATATACATATATTTGTATTAATTGTAACTATTTTAATAAAAAGTAGCTAAAATAAAATTTTTCTTTGTTGATCTAAGTAGGAATTGACTTAAAAATTTTTATATTACTTGTTCATCTTTGTTTTCACGGCACGAGGTCTAAAAATAATGTTGAAAAGACTCGCTATGATGGTATATTTGTTGCTGTGTTGGCGAACATTTCGGGTGAATTTTGAAGAATGAATCCAAATTGGCGACATATCTTTCAGCCAAACCATTTCATCATAAATAACAAATATCTATCAAAAATTATAAGGATTTTGAAATAATAATAAAAATTCTATTTAAACGTCTGGATTCAGTAATGTCTTTGAACGACAATGATGGCCAATGTCAGTTAAAGGCTACTTTTGAGGTTTTAAATATTAAATGCTCTTATTACAGAGATGCTAATAAATAGTATAATGCAAATATCCTTGGATTAGTTTAACTTTATCCATAGTGCTATACTATATATTTGAAGATGAAGTGTCGATAAATAAAATCCTGCAAAATAATGCAAATATCCTTAGATAGTACAATACTGGGGGATTTAAAGAATGAAATATATTAGTTTTAAGATTTTCATTTATGTAGCATGATTCAAAATTGAACAATTGCCACTAAAGATAAAAATCATTGTGCAATTTTGTGAACCTTCGTAGGTGTTTATCACATTAAATTACCATTTTCACTCACATTGTTCCTGACATTATGAAACTAATGCTGTAATAATTAACTGGGTAATTTATATGGGCATAAAACTAAATAGATTGCAACATATTTTAGATTTTTTCCATTCGTTTATTTTTTGTAAATGTTTTACTTTTGAATAAATATCACAAATATTTCGAATTTGTGTGTGCGATGTATGGGTAAAATAATATATTTATTGAATGTTAAAGAACCAACTTTTGAAAAATTAAACGTAAAGTTAATTTCGATCAATTTTCAATCTTATCACGAAATATATTATTTTTTAAGACAATTTCAGTCTAAAATTTCAAAGAACAGAAAAAATAACACAAATTGAGATTTTGAGTTATTTTTTCTTTTATTCTAAGTAACCTAATCGCAAAAAATTATTTTATTTAATTCTGCACACGAACAATTTTGCAATAGAAATTTAGTAAATAAAACAAAAATGCCAGTCTAGCAGTGTGCAGTACTGCAAACACATAAAAGGTATTTTAATGAATATATTATTCAAAGTTCTTTTAAAATTACATGCAACCTAAAACCATTTTCAATTACTTTTTCGTGGGAAAGGCTAGTTTGAATAATTGTCAGAGTATTCTAAAGCAGAAATATGCTTGTTCCGACAAAAAATTTGATTTAATCGTTTAAAAGAGTTTCAAAAGAATGAAATTTGAAAACACCAAACATGTACCTAAAATAAGAAATTCTACTTCAAACAGATCTGTTTGAAACACTTATTATGCTAAATGTATTGAAAAGACAATGAAAATAATATTGTAGGATCAATCAGCTGTTCGTTGATAAATGGAAATTTCAATATAGTTAAAGAAAAGAAATAATGCTACACATTTCGTATAAATTTATTTCCCACCCCACCCCATCCGTTTACTTTTTATTTTTTGACTATGTAAATATCAGTATTCTCAATCATAGTAATTTAGACTGTGATACCACCCTCCTTTGGTGGCCGTATCTTTGATTGTCAGCCTGAGCTAAAGGTGTAGGGTTTGCAAAAGGAAAAAACATTTTTGATTCTTAAAATATGACTTTATTAAGAATAGAACTTAAATGTCTAACAATGATAATATTAATTAAGCGAGAATCTATAATGAACATAAACACACAGTAATAGTTAAACCGAATCGCGTAACTTAAACCACTACAATTATTTAATCCACCTACTCTCACTTCTAATAATACAAGTCCTAATATCAAATAATCATTCCTACCTTAATCCAAATTTAGATTCAATCTTATGAAAAAACGTCTGGGCGCGCGTGCAATGGTCAATTCACACTTGTCTCTTCCACACATACCATTCCCCAAAATTGCCATTTCATTTACTAAAACTTCTGTTATTTAAAAGCTATCTTATTTGCATTTTTTTTCACATTTTGCTTCTTGGGTTTTGGTTGGAAAAGAGTTGCCATTAATCTTGGCCCCCAAAGAACCCAGAGGTTATGTTAAAGAAAAGACGCGTTAGCCCGTCACAAGACTAATACTATGCAGTGTTCCGAAAGTTAAGGTCATCTGTTCAAAATCTGCTCTCGTAGAATAGGTAATAAAAAATTAGTTAAAATTATTTTAATAAAATATAATGCATTATATTAGTAATACAAGCTGGTATGATTTGACAATCTACTCATTTATTTTATTATTATTTTTTTTTTTCATTTATAATATAACCTTGGTCAAGATGAAATAGTCTATCTCAGGGATAATGGACCAGTGGCACACGTGCCATCAATTGGCACGTGACACAATATTTTGGGCACGCCAGTGATCCAAAAATTTTTGCATTTTATTTCAAAATAACAAAGTTCAATATGAAGTAGAACGAACACACGCGAGTGATCGGTCTCGGAACGGCTGGGAGCACACTCGTTTGTTTGTTATCTTGCCTTACGTCGTGGACTACAGTTGCTTATGATGCAAAATTTGTCTATGCATAGCATAATCAATTTCGTTGACACAATTGTATTTTAAAATTTATTTGTGTTATATTTACGATTTTTAACGGTTATTAAATATGGCTACTTCAACAAAAGAATAAAAAGTGCAAGACAGTAAGTGTAACAGAGAATTTCAAACTTGGTGAATCTAGAAATATGGAATTATTAATAAAGGCGAGAAAGCGGTGTTTGTCAGAACATTGTCAGTAAAACAGCATTTTGAAACAAACCATAAATCTTCTTGTCTAAAAAGTGAGCCACAGCAAAAATAATTAATTGCTTAGAAGCCACTTGGCAGATGACTCCAATTCAGCATGCATTGTACTGAAAGATACATCTTTCAGTCCTAATATAAGTTATTTGTCACACATCCAATCTACAACAACAGAAGTCACGCTAATGTTACTTTAATTTGAATTACACGTATAATTAAAATATTACAACTATAGAGTGCATAAAAGGTGTATTTTCGTAGTAAATAAAGAATTTTGAATTGTTAGTATTTAGTTTTTATTATTTTCCCAATAATCACAAGTCAAAATTATTTGACGGCACGTCTATATCTCATTAAACACTTTTTAAAAAAATGGCACTTTGATTCATAAATGTTTGCCACCTCTGGTCTATCTGATTTATTAAAATAGAGATTAATTAGGAATATTGAAAATACTTAAAAAGTACTTAACACAAGTTAAGATTTCTAGGTATTCTAATGTCTATGAGCACTTTATGAAATCAATTTGCAGGTAAAACTCTTGTTTCACGGGAAAATGGTTTTAGGTCTTTAATGCTTTATAAGACCTACAGAAATTATTTTCTAGCTTTTTCAATGAAAAAATAAAAAAATAAAACGTCTCCATATCTAAATTCTTTGTATTCATTATTATCACAACCTATGAAAGATTTTTTTAAGGCTGAAGAAGTGACCGTTCTGTGTGTGTGTGTGTGATCGACTTGTCGTGTGTTCGTAGTGTGTGTGTGTGTCCCTGTGTGTGTGTGTGTGTGTGGTGTGTGCGTGGTGTGTGTGTGAGTGTGAAACGAAGTGTGTGTGTAGTAGTAGTGTGTTGTGAGTGCAATAATCGTGTGTGTAAAGTGAAATCGTGTGTGTCGTGATGTGTGTGTGTGTAGTGTGTGTGTGTGTGTGTGTGTGTGTGTGTGTGTATATGTGTAGTTGTGTGTGTGTTGTGGTGTGTGTGTGTGTGTGTTGTGTGTTGTGTGTGTGTGTGTTTGGTGTTGTTGTGTGTGTGGTGATGTGTGTGTGTGTGATGTGTGTGTGTGTGTTGTGTGTGTGTGTGATGTGTGTGTGTGTGTGTGTGTGTGTGTGTGTTGTTGTGTGTTGTGTGTGTGTGTGTGTGTGTGTGTGTGTGTGTGTGTGTTGTGTGTGTGTGTGTGTGTGTGTGCTCCAGACAAGTACGAAAGCCCAGTTCTGTTGGTCTCTTTAAGCTGAACTCAGAACATTACTCCAGCGTTTCTCAAATTGTAAGGCGCGCTTCCCTAGGGGGGCATGATAACCCTACGAGGGGGGCGCGAGCATATTGAAAAGTCGAAAACAAAAGAGAGAGATATAACGAAATTATTAACTTACTGAAAGTAAGCAAATAAATACATTCTGACATAAAAAGTAAAAAATACACATTTACACTAATATAATACATTTATAAATATATCAGCACTGCGCAGTGTATTTTACGTCAAGAACGTTTAATAATTACCAGTGACCCCATCAGCTTTTCATATATAAAATTATATACAAAAATTAACACTTTTCTTGATAATTTGTACGGTTTATAATTAATTCCTCAAAACCGATTGAAAATTACGCAATTCACTCCCTATATGCCACCGTTTTACACGTAAACTAGAGTATGTGGTGCATTGGGGGGGGGCTTGAATAGAAAAAGAACAAATAAGCAAATTCTCTGAAATAAGTAAATCCTTAGCAGGCCCTGTCATGGTCCTTTTATTGCATTCCAAAGCCTTCTAAGTAATTGTATAGATAGCAGTGCACAGAAAAAATCGTATTACGGGAAGACGTATATATACGTCCGGGCTATTAACGCTTTAGCTGAGCGAGACGTTTATATACGTCTGTTGCACTTAAAAAGTCGCATTGCAGCTTTAGTTTCAAAATATAGTATTATGGAATTCAATACATTGTTATTGTATGGGGGAAGGCGCGATGAAAATTATAATTGAAAAGTGGGTCGCAAATATTGAAAGTTTTAGAAGTACTGCACTACTCTATTAAAATAGGTTGAAAATGTGCTGATCTTAGAAGAAAGGATTAGTAATTTGTACTTTTTATAGAGGAATCGTATATGTATCCCACACATATAAAATCTCTCTTTTTCTCTAGGTGTCTATCTCTGGTCTTGAAGGGATAAAGAACTAGTAAGCACTAATTCAACATTGTTGAAATACTGATTTACATAAGAGATAGAATATCAAATTGCGATTTTCTTCTAGATATCTAATTGATTTTGAAGATGTGTTCAATACAGAAACACAGAATTAGAATATATTACTTCTAATTCCCTAAATTCAGAAAAACCTAATTATATATTTTCCATTTTCTTACGTTGCCATAAATTTGAATTTCTAAGCCTCCTGTATCCGACTTTTGAACATGATTCAGTTTTTAATTTTATTATTTTTGATAATTTCTACTATCTAACAATGTTCTACTGTTCTAAATTTTCTTTTTCATTCAGTCATCTTTTAATATTTAATGATTAAATTATAACAATAGTCTTCACAGATCATGTTTTAAAAAAACCAACACAAAAACCCCATCTATGCATGTAGTGTTTTTTGGTTACTCTCTCAGTAACTAGAATATAATTATTACCACTTTCAACTCTTTTCCCACCTACAATAAAGAAAGTTACCTTTTGATCTCTAGGTTTATTCTTTGAAATAAAAGAGGTAGAACTGCATTGGAATGATACTTACTCTACGAGCCTTTTACTGTGACATTCGCAGCAAGAAAAAGGTTTTCTGACTATGTTGATAGCAGGAAAAGTGATGATGAGCTTCTGGCAGCAACTTCCTCTCAGACTATTTATATCCGGTATTTTCGTCGTACGACTTTTACTGATCCGGATGAAGGACTGGGTCGTAAAAGATGCAACTTAGTAAGTTTCTGGGGTAAGATTTATGAGAGTTTTACTGTTAGAGTTATATGCTGTTTTATTCTTTTGAAGTGTTTCAAAGATTTTTAAATGTATAGATTATATAGTGAATTTACGTGTATATTAATTAATAAATGTCAAGACAATTTAATAGATGATAGTAACTATTATTCTACTGAATTGCTGAATTAATTTAATTTTTTTTATATTGTAAAAGTAAAACAGGAGTAGGGGGATATGAAAGAAATTTAATTAATAATTATTTGCAGATCTAGAAGGGAAAAGTTTGAAAAAGCACCCTTTTTTCAAAAAAATGAACTTAAATTTAAAGTTTAAAAGAATAAGAACATTTTTCACACATATATAAAAAAATTGATAAATTATAAATTATTTAAGATATACATGTGTACTTTTAGCATGTGTGCTTATTTTAGAAATAAGTACATGTACGTCCAAGGTATTTAATGCTTTGGCTGAGCGAGCCGTTTATATACACCGGTGGCACTTAAGAGGCTAAAGCCGTATTGTAGTTTTATCGCGTCAAAGTATAGTACTATAGAATTCAATAAATTATTATTGTATGGAGGAGGAGGATGGGCGATGAAAATTATGATTGAACATCGGGTCGCAAATATTCAAAGTTTGAAAAGCAGTGATGTATGATGATATGTGAATTTTTGAAAACCCCAAATCAATATCCTTTTAGAAATTACAATATGAGAAAAAAAGAATTTAATAATTCAAAAGTAACTACAAATGGACGTCCTTTCTTATTTCATTGTCACATATGCATTATTCCTGTTTTCTTTTCTGTATTTTCAAATTTTATATAATAACTTCATTGTCCAAATAATTATGTAGAAAAGAAGAGGGTGTATTTTTGTTTGGAGAAGTGTGTTCTATAGAAGTGGAAAAGGAACTTTTATTCAAGTTTTTATCTGTGCAAAAGCTGTGAATTATTTGATGTTATCAGGTTCGGAGGGGGGTTGCAATATTTTAAATTATCTAGGGTCGAAAAGAGAAATAGGGATCAATAATATCAAGATGATAATTGCATTATTCTTTTGCAATTTTGAGCCATGGAAACAGGTAAAATTTCTCTGGTGCTGGAATCGTTTCCGTATGCTTTCTTCAGCATCTCAAGTGTCTCAGGTAATTTCTCGAGCAAAAAAAAAATATGTTTGCACGCTGCTCCAAAAACGACATTACAAAATCCGAAGAATTAAAAATTCAGAAATGATCATGCAGATCATTTCTGACACTTGTCAGAAATTATATGCAGCTAATACCAACAACACAGGAAATAAATTCCGAGTGGCTGTGTGTTCCTTCTTTTTTAGTGTTATCATCCCCCGAAACTGATATTTTCCCTCGAACGAGCACCTGCATGAATGTAGGTGACCATTCCTGGAATTTTTAACTATAATAGTATGCAACTAGTTCGATGAACGCGAGATGTATGTTTCTTATGTCATGTGCCCTGTAAATTCGCCAGATCTCCACGAGACCTGTTGGAACGTGGTTAGAAAGTAAAATATGAGGACCCACAGTGTAGTGGCCTATATCTGATACAATTTGATCCTAAATAATATTAATAACATGCCTAAGAGAGTTAAATATTTAATTAAAGCAGAGATAATGTGACCGTATTTTAAGAAGTACAAGCGTAGGAATTTCGGCCTCGAACAGGATGTCAACTCTAAGTGACCATCATCTGTAAAGGAGGACATCTTAAAAGTTGCTATGAATGAAATTCCATATTACACACAGTTAAAGAATTTTCTCATAGATTAAACTTTTTATAAAGCACAGTACATGAACATTTGAAGAAGATAAAATTTGTAAGCCGACGCTATGGTGTGAGCGCCCCCCATACTTTAACACCGCAAAATATGATTGCTCGGATTCCGGTATGAGGTTCTTTGCTGTAACGAAATGAAGAAATAAAGTAGATCCTATTTTGAGACGACTCACTATTGGTGATTATAAGTGGGCACCATACCTACCGTAAACAGGGATGTTTTAAAGCATGAGTCAACTGCGTCCGGGCCCAAGGCCTCGACCTCGTCTTGTTTAATCTCGACCTCTAAGAACATTATTCAAATAATTTTAGCTGTCAAATGTTATTCCTGGACGTATTCCCCTCAACTCAGTAATTTCCATGTATATGCCAACCGGCAAAAGTGGCAAAACCGCATTACAATACCATGTCCGTTCCCCGAATGTATAGGCCTAGGCCAAGGTTTATTATCAGGCACCTTCATTTAGTCGAATGGTGGCAGTCCATCGAGTTAGTTTCGGCCTAGGTTTAGGAGACTGTGAATAGTACACATTTATTTGTCGGGGTTAACCTTTGTAGGAGTATTTGATAACGTATCCTATGCAGGATGGTTCCAAATTCATGGTACAAACTTTAAGGGTAGATACAGGACAATGTAACAATCAATTATTGTATTGGAATGTATGGGCGCAAATGACGCGGTGAGACACTAACAGGAGAAATAAAAGAAAAGAGAAATGGAGTTATTGGTTGATTTCGTTGCCGGTAGGGGGCAGTAGATGTCTAGCTGCCGTTCAACATGATGTATCTCAGTAAGGAAAATCATTATTCACAATTGTGCTGACATTTACGATGTGATACTTTACGTATGCCGAAAATGCAGACACGCATTACATGTACGTCGCGCAAATGGTAACAGCATCGTAAGCTTCTAGAAACACGGGCTTTCCACGTCTCCAAACATGATGTTGGTCGATGAAGAGCTGTACACAGTCCAAGCCTGGAAGAAAGCATCTTGAACGTTGTGGCTAATCACCCGAGTCAAGTACAAGAGCTGTTGCTCATCACATAAGTATGAGTCATCAGACCGTTTGTAGATTGTTAAATGAAAATTAATTACACCTTCCATTTTCAACGAGTACAAGCTTTGAATCCCGCTTATTTTCTCCGACTGCAAGTGGCTGGTACAGCAATGTGAACTGCTGTTGTACTTCATAGTTCATGTGCTGAACAGTTGAGAAAGTTATTTTAAGCATTGCTCTTGTCAATGACGCTTTCAATAAACACTTTGTCTTTCCTTTCGTCTCTTATTTTTTGTGTTTGGGCCTCTCCTCGTCGCTTGTGCCCATTCATTCCTATACAATAAATGATTGTTACAAT
Source organism: Trichonephila inaurata madagascariensis (assembly GCA_019973955.1). Lineage (NCBI taxonomy): Eukaryota > Metazoa > Arthropoda > Arachnida > Araneae > Nephilidae > Trichonephila > Trichonephila inaurata. The sequence continues at coordinate 36,069 of BMAV01010397.1, forward strand.
GTCTGTACCTACCCTTAAAGTTTGTACCATGAATTTGGAACCACCCTGTATGCTATCTATGCTAGGGCCTCAATCTTAAGATATCACTGACCGTAATGGGCCCTTATACATATTATACAGTCAACCAATTTCGACAGTTCAAAAGACATCACCAAATGCTGTCATCGTTATTATTGTTTTGGAGCATCTGCAGGAACAGTTTTATACTACTAGCTACATATCATGGCATTTTGCGACGTCTTTTGATTTGAAAATGGTCGATGGTGAATTACAAAAAAAATCTTATAATATTACAAGAAATGTTCATGGGGATAATATAAGTGAATCTCTCGAAACTATTCAAAAGTACCTTGCTATTTTCATGAATAAACATGCCTATTCTTTTTTGAAAAAAAGGATGCTTATTATTATTCAATAAAATTTTGTTATGCTTTTGTACTGCTTTATGTTATTTATCATCGCAAAAATGCAATTTTCTAAATGATGCAATATTATTAATGGATAAATCATTTTAAAAACTTTTGAAAGTTTTAAGATAGAATCGTTCATTTTCTAAATTTTATAGAAATGCAGCAAAAAATATTCTAAATATCTTTCAAATGGGATAGATAATGATAACGTAATTTTAACTAAAAATGGCCATTTAAATTTTCCAAAATCTTATCAATTTTTCGGGGTAATATCAGTTTTTTTTCCCAAGAAAATGGGTAATGAAAATGATCATAAAAATGATCATTGCCAAACCTGTCTGGGCCAAAAAAAAATAAATTTTGAAAAAAAGATTAAGGCCTAGTAAAGTATCTTAAAGAAATTCAAGGACAGATTATACGAAGAATAATACGCTTCTTTGTGCTTTCCCTTAAAAAGGAACGGTTTTAGAAAATCTTGATCTGGTAGCAGTTAAAAATACTGAAAAAAGAAAATGCAGTTTTAGTTTCCAATATTTTTCATTTCTTACTGATAAAAATAAAATTTTTATATTTTATATCAACTGGGCATCGTTGTTAATTTATGAAATAGATATCAAAAGAGTTGTGAGATTCTAGTTTAGTTAATTTATTGCTTCTCAACATCTCAAAAAATAATACTCAAAAAGCGCATAAATGGCGTAAAAACTCTAATAATTATTAATTCTCATGTTCATTAATAGCCCTTAATCATCTAAAACACATGAATAACCCCATAAAGCCATTTTTATTTTTCTAAAAATTAGAGCAACAGAAAAACTCTACAGTTGACGTTTGCAACTCAATTTTCTAAAGTACATAAAATCGAAGACAATAATCAGGTAGAGGTAGAGAATTAACCTGACAGTCCTCACATATCTGAGAGTACAATTTCATAAACTCTGGTATAGGTTTTTTTTTCACTTTAAAAATCCATTATATGTATCATGTTTTTTAAAACTCTTCCAGACAATATCAATTTCGCGTATTTTGTTGTGTCGATATTTTTTTTTCTTGAACAGAAATTTCATCTCATTTTCAAAAACTTAAGCTGTAGCTCTGAGAGCTTTTCCAAGATTTTTTTCTTTAAATAATTCATATTACTGGCTGAAAAATTCTTTTTTGCTCTATAATAAGTGGTTTTTTTAATGGAGCTATGCTCTGCAATCAAAACATAAACTTCAAAAACTAGAGGTTAGGTAAATTTTAGGGTATGCTTTTCATTGTGTGTGTGTGTTATTCTGTGTTTTTGAAAATTTAGCTCATTACAGTTGAAAGTAGATGTGTGCGATTGCACAAAGATAAGCACCCAAATTGTGTGTTTCGTATATTAGATCAAAGGATTTTAATTTTTATTGTTAAAATAGATACATTTTTTATGGTACAGTGAAAAAAATGTGCAAGCTGTTTCATATTTTTTTAATTCATTTCAACTTTAAAATAGAAGATAATTTCGTCCTTTCTTAGCAAAATTAATGTAGCTCAATTAGTAACTTAAAATTGCCTATAATGAAACGTATCTCAAACAACGCTACACCTCACAATGGTTCGTGTGCGTGCGTGAGTGAGAGAAAGAGAGATAAATAAACTGTCTTACACAAATAAGAAAAACCTACTACCAACCAATCAATAATTTATAAATAACTCGTATATTTTCAGGCATGTATGAATTCTAATTTGTAAATGCAAAGCAGAAATCAAGGTATATTTTGCTGTAGCAAATTATGCTGCAATAAAATTCCATTGAATCATGCATAATTTTAAAAAATGCCAAACATTAAAGACTTTTGAGTTTGTATAAATTTTAAGCATTTTGCTCTTTATATTAAGTTAAGAGAGAAAATTCCTAATAAGTATATTCAATAACTCTAGCCTAATCATAATGTGGGCAAACATGGCGAATATGTCACTTTACATAGCTATCGGATTACTAAAATGGTAGTGTGCTGCGACTACGTGCTTCAGCAAGCCACTATTTGTTTGTAGAAGATAGCTTTGTCTGCTGCTTTCCTAATTCCTGGCGCATTTCATTTAGTGCACTTAAGTAAATTCGTCCCGGATTAACGTGACACCAAAATCTCTAATTCGGAAGATTACATTCACAAGGCCCATATCTCTCAACTGTTTTGAGTAAGGAAATATGAATGTATAGACAAATAACACTCTGAACCCTAATCTGGGTATCATAACATATGACGTCTCGACGGATGCTGTAATGTTAATTTATTTGCTTAGGTTATTTGAGGCATAGATATTTTTAAGGAGATAACGAAAATTTGATTAGAAGTTTTGTTATAATTCCCAATTACTGAACTGATAAGCTGGGTTATTTCTTAATGTCGGCACTGATACCATCTGATGCGTTGGAGACTTGTAATTTTTTGCTAATTCTAATATGTTTATATCATCCTCTTTATGCATGTAAAAAGAATAAAAAATACTCCTAGGTACTACGTATTATCGTAACCATATTGGAGACTTTATGTGAAACGAAACACACATGGTTCTCAATTCAGCGCGTACGGCACATGCAAAATCTGGGTTGCCAACTTGGGGAGTTATCTGGAATGTTAACATTGTTACCATAGTACGTTAGTACCTACTATATATCTAACGGAAGAGCAAAATGAGAAATTATAATAATTTATGCATATTTAAAGCATTTGTAGCATTTTACATTAATACAATTTATTTTAATTCTATACAGTTTATTCCAATTTATTTTATAAGGTATGAATTGTTTTTAAGGTAAGTCAGTGCTTCGCAAAGTTTCAATATTCGCGACCCAATATTCAATCATAATTTTCATCGCCCCTTTCCTCTTCCCCTCATGCAATAACAATGTATTGAATTCAATAATACTATACTTTGATGTTAAAAATACGATACGACTTTAACTTCTTAAGTGCCACCGGCGTATATAAACGTCTTGCTCAGCCAAAGCATTAATTTCCCCTGACGTATATATACGTCTTTCCGAAGTGCGATCTTTTCAGTGCACTGCTATCCATAAAATTATTCCGAAGGTTTTGGAATGCAATAAAAAGACCTTTACAACGTTTACGAAGGATTTACTTATTTCAGATTATTTGCTTCTTTATCCACCCCACCCCAATATACGCGTGAAAACGTGTGGAAAACGGTTGGCATTAGGACGCTAATAGTGTAACTTTTATTTGTGGCAGTTAAAGAATTTATTATAAACCGTACGAATTATCAAGATAAGTGTTTTATATAATGAATACTTTTGGTATATAATTTTATAAATGACAATCCCATGGGGTTACTGGTAATTATAAACTTTCTTAACTTAGTATTGTTAAATTAATTATAAAATACATTGTGCAGCACCGATACATTTATTAGTGTAATATATCAGAGTAAATTTGTATTTTATTTTTTATTATGTCAGAATGTATTTTGTTTGTTTGCTTTCAGTAAATTTTTTTTTCAAATTATCTTCTGTATTCGACTTTTTAATGTGCTCGCGCCCTCCTCGTACAGTTGTCACGCCCCCCAAGAAGGACGCGCCCCACAGTTTGAGAAACGCTGAGGTAAAACACTGTTTTATTTAATAAAATATACCCTACATTTCCGAATATAAGCAGATCCATGTATAAGGCAAGGATTCATTTTTTCCTCAAAATTTTACCCAAAACTCGAAATGGTCATAGCCGAATTAAAAAATAATAATTGGTGGGAAGGAAATTCGTATAAGGCACATGATTGTCAACCTAACTGAGGTGGGATTCAAAAATTCCCAAACTGAGACCTATAATAGAAATAATTTTACATTAGAGCGACTACGATAATGTCTCTATGTCAATGCATTCTCTCATCTTTCTAAAAGGGAACATAAAATACAATTCAAATAATTTTTTAAAACATTTAAATATACTTTAACATAATGGTAAAATCATACCATATACAAATTTTCAAATCCAAACATTCCACTATAGCATTCTTCTGGAAGAAATACACAACCCGTCAACTCGACATTTTTCGAAAGACCCTTGAAAATCGCTATCTCGGTTTTCAAAGCACTTCGAAAAAAAGTTTTTTTCTCCTTTTCCCGGTTAAGTTTCCCCGCAAGGCCCTTTTAAAGCCCCCAAAAAACCCAAAAAAACAATAGAGGGTTTTGACTATTTGCCCCAAAAACAAAAGGCCGGATTTATTTTTTACCCAAGCAAAAACCGTATCAATTTTACTTTTTTTCAATTTTTCGAAAGGGGGAACTGAAAAGGGGGCCCGTAAAAAAACAGGGAGGATTAAGCTTATTAAATTTTAAAATTATCCCCATTTTTTTGTTTTTAAAATAAAAAATTATTTTTTCTTTTAAAAGGGTTGCGGAATTTTAAAAAAGGGTTTTAAAATAGAGACCCTTTTTTAAAAATTTTTAAAATTTTAGTAATTTTAGGAAAAATTTTTAAAAAATTAAGAAAACCCCCTCTTTTTTTTCTCCCCGAAAATTTTTCGGTTTAAGCCTTTTAAAGGAAACCCTTTTTTAACCTGAAAAAGGGGGAAAAAGGCAATTGCTATGGAACGGGTAAAAGAAAAATTTAATAGCGAAAGTTTATTTTTTGGATAAGGTTAAGACACTGAAAATGGAAATGTCCCTTTCCCTAAACAGACGGGTAATATTTTACTTGTATTGTTACCATCTAATATTTTCTATTTTGCAATATATCATATAATTTTTACCTCTTGTACATAAAATATGTTTAACCATAATAAAACTCTTATTTTTTTATCACCTTTTCATTTTCTTGCGTAATACAATTCAGTTATATTCAGCAAATACATGCTATATTTTAACATACCTACTATACAACCAGGAATGGCTTAAGACCTCATGAGGCATTGGGCTCCTAAACAAATGTAGGCTCTAACTATGATCCTTAAAAGTAGACACTGCATAGCATACATTGTCAAAAACCCGTTTAAACAATAAACCGAAACCAAAAAATTTAAAAGATGATTTAAAAATCGCACAAAGGGAAGGCTGGGTTGACCCCCTTTTGACGGGAATAATTTTAAGGGTGATGGTTTGTAATTTTTGGGTTTTGGGGTTTTACCCCCCTTTTAACGGACTAATTTAATTGATGGTGTATGGTGTTGACTGCCGCCTTTTGACTGAATGATTAATGATGGTGTATGGTGTTGACTGCCGCCTTTTGACTGAATGATTAATAAAGGTTTTGGGGTTTTTGGGCCCCCCGCCTTTTTGACTGAATGATTAATGATGGTGTGTGGTGTTGACTGCCCGCCTTTTAGAATGATTAATGATGGTTTTTATGGTGTTAAACTGCCCCCTTTTTGACTGAATGATTAATGATGGGTATGGTGTATATTAACCCTTAAAACATGGACGACGGTCATCACATTAAACAAGGACATATTCCTCAAATTAAAATTTTTTTTCCTAGGGGGAATAGAACCGGAAATAAAGTTTGGCCGGTGAAATTATTCGAATCGTGATCTTATAAAAGCTGAGTCGAGAATGAGATGAAGCCCCCTTTTACGGGGGGGCCCAGTTCCCCCCATCCCCAAAAACGCCCTGAATAAAACCCCTATACCTAAAATTCAATTTTTTTAAATTAAAAACTTTAATAAAATAGGATATTTTCTCAAATATTATAGCAAAATGTTTGTAACATTAATAAAAACGTCTCTGCGTCAACATTGTTCATGAATAGTTTTGAGGTTGTATTGTTCAAGGTCATAAACTTCAAATCTGAGGACACTTAAGGTATCCGATTTTACTTTGGAACCTGTTTTTTAAAAAGGCAGAAATGGAAAATTTTTCGTGATATTTGTGTCACGAGTTTTAAATACATGTATAAATTTTTTTAAAAAGGACTTTTTTTGAAAAAAAAATTATTTAAATAAAATATTTCGGCAAACAATTAACAGAAAAACCCTTTTTTAAAAATTTTATTCCCCTTTTTTGTGAAAAATGGTTCTAATAAAAAAAAAATTTTTTTGTTTCCAATATTAGCTCAGCCCTTTTCCTGTACAGGGGCTAAACAAAAGTTTTTTCAAAATTCACTTTTTTTTCAGAGTTACAACCCTTTGGGGAAATAATTATCGGCATTTTTTTTTTAAAAATTACCCCCCTCTGTTGTCGTAAAAACCAGGATAAAACCCAAAACTTCTAAGTTATATATTTAAAAAATTCTATTTGGGGCCTCTTGCGGAGGTCAAAGGAGCTATATAGGGGCAAATATTATTATAATAGAAGCATTTTTCACAAAGGAAAATATTTTGAAATTAGGTACTATGTTCTTTTTTTTGTCAAAAAAATTTTTAAAAATAATTTTTTTTTAAAATACTATTCTTAAAACAATTTTTTTGTACTTTTTCCCAAATCTAAGTGACATTAAATATCATAAATTTATCCATTTATCCCTTTTTTAAAAATCAGGTTTTCGAAGTATTTGGATCCCTTTAAAGGGGTACAGTCTTGGTTTGAACTCTAGATTAAAAAAAGACCATCAAAAAAGGAATATTAGGGAATGTGTATGTTAAAAAATCGATTTTTTTTAAAATTTTTTTCCAGCGAAGTGGCCTGGAAATTAAAAAAAACAATTTTTTGTTATTCTTTCCTCGTCATCAAATTGATTTTTCCTTTTTTCCTTTTTCCGGGGTTCAAAATTAGAGAACCTTTGTCTCATTATCGAGTGGCGTATTTGATTTCTAGGGCCACTGAAGTCCCGCTATGGAGAGAAGTTGATTTGTCAAGGCAAAATCCCTAAAGGTTAGCTAGGTGGAATTTTTGGACGGGGGATACAAGCTAAAGATTTCCCCCTCGCCCATTTGACCATTGTTCAAAATTAACTCTTTGTTGCGTCAGAGTGCGATGGAAAGTAAAAATAAATAGTATTAGTACTCTAAGTTAAACTCATAATTTAAGTTCATGAAAGTCATGTTGACAAACTTAAATAAAATGTTCTACTTATAAAACGTCCTTATTTATTAAATTAAAATCCATCCTCAAAAGCTACTGAATAAATTTACCATGCTTTCGATTTAATTTAAAATTTAGTAAATAGTTTTCTTGATTACTCGACATTATCTATATGTAACTCTTTATTTTTGTTTTAAGGAATGCTATGGCAAAAGTCTTTTCTAATTTTTAGTTTACTTAAAATGTATTACAAGCATAAGTTTTCTTTCAAAAATGTAAAACCTCTTAAGGTCAACTTGATATTTGAAAATTATCATATTTAACAAAAGTTTTAATTTCATACTAATATATGTCTCGTTCTTATTTCTTGATCCATTAAATATAACCATTCGAAAAACGTTCATCAGCACATAAGAGGAAATAAAATATTTAAGATCTTCCTGAGAATCTTACTCAGGATTGAATCATATGGAATGTTTTGGAAAATCCTTTTAAAATAAAGGGGAGGGTTTGACTTACAAAAATTGGGGGGTAATGGCCTAGCGCACCATTAACGAAGAATCAGATATCCCTGATGTATTTCATTTCTTAAAAATACTTTTTGGATTGTGTAGCTGTAAATTTTTAAAACCTTACCCACAATACTATGTTAACTATAATTGTTTTTGTTCAAATCTCACAGTTTAAAAAAAGTTTACTACATAAAAGGTTATGGGTTTTGCCCAAAATCTCAACCTCTGGTTTCTCTCGGCAAACCAAACTCTTCTTTCAATTAAAATTTGGGGAAAACCCCAAATTTTGTTATAGACTTTTAAAATTTTAAAAACAAATTATTAAAATAAAATTAAAAATTGGCCATTTTGTAAAAACTAAAACGGGGTTTAAATTTAAAAAATAGAAAAATTTACTAAAATTTAAACCTAATGAAAAAAAACTTTTTCCAAATTTTGCATTTTATTATAATAAATACAAAATTTTAATAAATAAAATAAAAATTCTACCCCCTTATAAATTATTTGAAATTTCCCTATATATAATATATATATATATATATTTTTATTAATATTTGCGTCGTGGGGGAAACCCAAAATTCTACAAAAGAGAGGGGAAAAATCAATAATATTATAAAAATTGAAAAATTCGAAATTACAAGACAACCAGACAAAAAAGTTTTTTAAAAAGGAAATATTAAAAGGTTAAAAAATAGAATTTAAAGTATAAAAATAAAAATATGGATGCTACGGTATTAAAAACAAAGCTGACTTAGGAGGGGAAATGTAAAAAAGTAATTTATAAAAAAATTGGGTTTTGAAAATTTTTTTTGGGCCCAAACAAACCTTCCCCTTTTCTGTTAAAAAGGGCGGGGCAAAATCTTTGAAAAAAATGGATGAATATCTAAACCCATTACAAGGAAAAGATAACTTACCAAAAAATTTTAAATTTCAAAATGCAGACCCCGCGCTAAATCTGGTACAATAAACAAGTTATTGCCAGATTCTGGTTCCCAAAGGAAAATTTTTTAAACAAAGGGGTGAAAGGGGGTTTTACTTTAAAAAATAATATATATATATATATACTAATGGCCATTAAAATTACTCCACCAAGAAGAAATGCAGATAACAAAATAAAAAATAATATTTGTTGGACAAATATATTATACTGAAAATAACAAGTGATAAAATTTTTCAAAAATTTGGGTGTGGATTTTTTAGAAATTAGCATTTTAGAATAACCCTCTGGGACTAATAACAGCTCAGTCCCGGCAGACATGGACCAGATGGTTTTTTGTTTTGAAAGACCCAAGTGAATTTTGGAAAAAAGGGTAAAACACCCCGAACACCCGGAAAAGGGCCTTCCCAACGGTTCGTGCATTTTTGCTGAAACGAAAGGGTTTTCGCAGGTCTGGGAAAAAAATTTAGAGCCACGGTTTGTAACACACCCAAAAATGTAACGTGCACTGTTTAATTTTGCCAATCGAACAGGGGGGGGTTGACCGAGACTTGTATCCAATAGCTTTTCCCAACGATCACCCCAGGTGAGGGGCTAAGTATGAGAAGACGAATGTACCCCTGCCAATGTTTTTAATTCCCCACGATGCCACCACACACGAAAAATGGACCATCTTGATGTGAAACAGAACCAAAATTTTCTAAAAAAAGGACGTCCCCTTTTCTTCTTGCAAAAGGGTTTTGTCGTTGATTACCCCCTTAAAAAAACCCCCTTCTGATTGCAGCGTAAAAGGGGTACCCCCGCAGCCTTTGTCTCCAAACTGAGAGTCCATACTTTTGCAAACGCAGTCGAACTATTCCCTGAAACATTTGTTGTCACAAACGGCCCCCTTCTTTGGTGGTAACGCGTGGCTGGGGCCCTCCTTTAAAAGGGGATGCGGGTAAAAGCCTGTGGCTCCTTCTGGTGATGGGGCCGTTGAGGATCCAGACGGCGGGGTTTCCCTATTCCCTCCTGGGGAAAACCCTCGATCCGGAATTTTTCTGCTAACAGTCAAAATTTGGGTCTTCGGTCGATGGGAATTTGCAAAATACTATAAACCCCCCCATAATCCCCGGGACGCTAAAAATTCGACCTTTATCAAATTTTTTGGCATGCTGGTACGCATTTATGCCCTTTTTTCACGGGAAAAAACCGCAAACAACTTTCCCCAGGCAACAACGTTTAAAAATGCAAAACGTTTTTGAGAAACCAACTGAACAATTTTCCCCATTTTAAAAACATTGGGGGTGCCGCTTTCGACGCCCCACTTTTGTCTGGAAAAATTTTCTTTTAAACCAATCATTTCATATCCCCGGGCAACTTCCACGGTTTTTAAAATTTTACGTCTGTAATTTTTTTAGAAAAAGGTTTACAAAAAAAATTTTTATAAAAAGGGTCGACTCTCCCTTTTTAAGTTAGAGGGACCAATGAAAAAATTCCGAAATTATCAAAGTTCCGGGGGTTTTCAAAAGAGGTAGGGGAAAAAAAACCCAAAAAACACGGGGAAAATTTTTTCCTACTTTTTCTTTTAAAATTTAAAAATTTTGTAAAAAAAAGCAACAATTTTTTACATATTTTTTTAAATACATTTTTTTACATATAAAAATAAAAAAAGAAGTTAAAAAATCCTATAAAAAGAATACACTTTTTTGTCTTGAAAACATATTTAAAAAAAATCATAATATATATAATTAAATCCTTTTTTTTTCGAAAAAATCTGTTATCTTTTTTTTTTTTCTTCCCAAACCCAACTTTTCAATAGATTTTCTAGAACAAAAGGGGGCCTTAAAATGTTTCCTCAACTGATTTTGGGAAAGGGAAAAAAAATTGCGGCCTTAGTGACTCTTTTTGCTTCTAACAGAATTACCGGGTCCTCCCTCCGATTCGTCTTCATCACTTTCTTTTTATTTTTTGTGGTCCAAAAACCACAATTTCAGCGTCGAATGAGCTCCCCTTAAAAAGTCCGTGTCAACCAGGGAGTCGGCAAATAAAAAATTGTTCTGGAAGAGCTTCCCAAAGGGATGGGTTTAGCATTAAAAATTTAGTAGGGGTATCGTCCCATCAACCAGATTCTGCGAGGGGAAACCTGACTTTTTAAAAAAACCCAAAAGGAAATTTTCAAAAAAGGGGAAAAGTTATACAAGCCTTGTCAATCATGATCAAAACTGTTAAAAAAAGAAATAGTTACATTCTGCTGATTTTTGCGGTTATGGCGCTTTTGACTTCCCCGCCATAAAAATTTTTAAAAATTTTGTATGATCCCCCGGTCGAGTGGGTGAAGTTTTGAGGTTGAGTTTGGAGGGAAAAATTGAAGTTCACATTTGATAAAGGTGGTGCGTTATTTGCACAGTACAGTTGTCTAAAAAATTTAAAAGGAATATGTGGGTTTTTTCTTTTATATCCGAGTTCAGTGAACCCCAACCATTCATTAAAAGAGTTCGGTGGTTATCCTCATTCTTGTTTTGGAGCGGTATTTGGTAAGGGGGGGAAATTTTTTGCCCTTGAAACACAAGTTTTCAGATTTTCCTATGACGAGAGGAGTAATCTTTTTGAGCCGTCCCTATTTACAGCCAGTAAAATAGTTAACCTCTCCTTTTTTATGTTTTTTCCCCCATGGCATTTTTTTTTTTTTTGAATGTAAAAAGTTTTTTTGGGAAAACTTGAAAAGAGTCCGGTTTCATCCGTGTTGAAAATTTCGTGGTTCGTACTCCCTTTTTAGATCCCAAAGCGAGTTCTGGGCCCTTTGAACAAACGTTAATGTCGACGCCGGGCTTTCCCCGCACATTTTTTTTAAAACTATCCCATTTTTTTTTTTTTAAAATTTGTGAGCCTCCCCCCTGGGCCCAAAAAATTTATTCCCCAATTCTTTGGCAATGCTTTTGGAACCTTTTTTTTCAATAAAGGGGGCCAGGCCCGGTAGCCGAAGGGGATAGGTATCGGATCGTTGGGTTGCCCTTTTCACAGTTCGGAAAAAAATTTTCCACTAAAAAACCCGCCGTGTAGGGGGGCGATGCACGTTAAAAACGGGCGGAAACCGGGAAAAGTCCTCCCTTTTGGGGTGGTGTGGTAGGGTTGGGGGAGGGGGTGCCAGCTCCCCCTGTTCCCCCGTCATTTACCATGGTTTTAAAATTCGTGGTCCGTCGCCAAAAAAACCCCCGTGCAGCTGAACAGTTTCGACGTTAATATTCAATCATCAATCAATAAAAAGCCACCCCAACGGAATTTTTCCTTTACACTGTTCCATCCATGAAACTTTAAAAACTGTTCAAGATGGGAAAATTAACACTAACGCGTTTTTTCACTTTTTACTCGGGAAAATGCACTTAAGGGTTTTCTCTTTTTTTCTTCAGAATAGTGGAAGCGAGCTCAGTGGGATTTCAAATGCTTTGGCTACATCGACCTTCCTCTCCCCTCCCCTTCAACTGATTCTATCACCTTTTTCCCAAAAATTTTTAAAAGAAATTTTAAAGGGCTTTTCCTTTCGCGTGATGGGGCGACACTTTTAGGGGGGAAAATTTAAAGTAGTGGCCCCAAAGGGTTTTTCCAAAAAAATTTAACAGATAGGAAACGTAAATCCCCCACAACTTTGTTTTTTTTAAATTTTTAAAAATTTTTAATCTAAAAAAAAAACACAAAAGGGGTATTCACAGTTCACACTTTTAGCTACGGGGGATACTTTAGCGGGGTCACAACATGGCCGTGGGAAAATTTCTTAGTGGGACATTACCCTCTTTTTTAAAAAAAAAAATAGAATAAAGGGGTTTAAATCCCTGTTCTCCCTTTCTTTTTTCCTCGTCATTTTATATAAAGGTTTTATTTCTCGCTTTTTAATTCCCTTACCTTTAAAAAGATTCTGCTGAAATTATCTTGGATGTAGTTTGAGTGCTTTATTTAAAAAAAATCTCTTTTAAAAGGGACTCTTTTTGGGAATAAATACTTTTAGCCCCAAATCAAATTTTTGGCCAAACGTAAAAGGAGCTCCCAAAATTTCTGAAAAGTGAATAAAAAAAAACAGTTTTCATTTATCCATCTAAAGCGGTTTTTCAACGGGAAAAAAATAAAAACAGATGGCTTGGAATAAATCAAAATTCTGCTTAGAAAAAAAACCGGAAAAATATAATAAACAAAGTAGTTATTCAATCAACATGAAAATAAGTTCGGGAAAAAAAATTTTTAAAAGGAAAAAGAATTAACTTCATAATATTGAAGGTTTCGGGGAAAAGGGGGTTTTATAGGATAACTTTAAAATTTTCGCGTGTTGTAATCGGCCCCAAACCCCAAATTTTTTCTTCGAAATAGGAAATTTCCAAAACGTATGGTTTTTGGTTTAAAAATCAAAAAAGTTTTTCGGGGCTGAAATATACTTCGAATTAGCGAAAGGGAAATGGGGTTCAGGTTTTGAGGGGGGACTGATATATATTTTTTATTTTTTTTGAAATAAGAAGTATACCTGTCTGAACACAAATAGAAGAAAATGGTTGACACGGATATCGTGGAAACATATATCCAAGAAACAATGTCAAACATACCAGCAGTCCCATTTTATTCAATGTAAACAGTCCTCAGATCTCATTGAAATATAAGTAAGGGTCTGTACAAAAAAATAATTTCAACATTTCGAGGTATAGAATCTTATCGACTTACTGCTGTGCTGTCATGGTATCCCACGGATGACAATTAAAGAGATTCGGTTATTAAATGGAACGAAACAAAATACCATAACTCCTGGCTGTAGAGCTGTATGGTGGAATGAAATCAAGTGACTATTCCAATGCTGTCCTGGACATCTCCAAGCACGTCTTCGCCCTTAGAGGTCCCCAAATTGGGGCAATTTGGGCAGAAATTCCCATTAAGTAAAAACGTTTACCTCCCCCCTTTCCCCCGGGAAAATTTCCCGGGGCGAATGTATTGGAAAAAACTGCAAACTCGCAAGGGGGTGCATAAAATATGAGAGGGGGGTCTCTCCCCCAAACTGAAATTAAAGGGCATATAGATGGTCCTTTGGTGCCCCAATTAAAAACCTCGGGTTGTTTTTTCAGAAAATATCAAATCTTTTTAATGCCGATCCGGGGCAATCAAATCTGTCTACGCAATGCCATCGCTCTCGATCATCTGTTATCTTTTTGACGCTCTGCTAAGCCGTGGTTCACCTATGCATTACTACTGGAACCATATTCAGAGGGGAGATATTCCATAGCAGTAAAATGCCTTCTGTTCGGTATATCATCCGGATGTTCCGCTGTAATAAGCTAGAGCCACAGCTGATCAATTATTAGCTTCCAAATTTAATGAATAAAAAACAAATGGTTTCAAGAACTGAAATTTGTCACAGACATTTGACTTACCATGAACCAGAAAAAAACTTTTTGGGCGGTTTTGGGGGGTTGCTTTAAAAAAAAAACAGTTTTTTCCCAAAAAGTGGGAAAAGAAAACGTGGCCGCTTTTAAAAAAAGGAAAAAAATTGCAAATTTTTGGGGTTTGGGGGTTAAAAATATTTTTGTACATAATACAATTAATCACTAAAACCCAATTTAAACGTTTGAAGAAGGTTTAAGTTACATATATCGGTCCAAAGGACTTTCCACCGTGAATTTCAATATTTTTTTGGGGCACCCACATGGTTTTGAAAAAAAATTAGAAAAAAAATTCCTTTTGGGCAATACACTAGCATCCTTCTTATAGTTTTGACAATACCTTCAGACTACCATTTATCTTAAACTCCCTTACCTCTTCAAAGATGGTTGTATACATATTTTTATTAAATAGTAAAAGGATGTGCATCGAATGAAGATATAATATGATATAACTTCGCTGTGTTACCCGTTTCCAACATCTTTTTATTAAAAATAAAAAAAACCTAATATGTTGGGGAAAAAATGGGGAAAATTTAAGAGGAGGGTATACTGAAAAATAACATTGATGTAATTTTGGTGAATAATATTTCAGAAAAAATATTTTTAAAACGTCATTTATATTTGATCCTTTAACATATAAGGCTGTAGTAAGACGCAAGAAAATGGAGAAAGGGGATAATAATAAGGGTTTATTAGTTTTAAAAACATAATATATGTACAATAGGTCACAAAACTAAAAAAGATTAGAGGGAAACAATATAAGTCAAATATCACCCGTCTGTGACTAGGAGGGCATAGACCATTTTCAGCGTCTTAATCGTTTTGAGTCCAAAAAAAGATTTGGGTTTTTAATTCCTGCCCATTAGGTCCCATCTCCCCCATGTTTTTTTTTTATTTATCTTCGTGGAATTTTCAATCGTTAATAAAATACATTTTAAAGCGCTCAATTGAGCTGAAATTTTATATACATGATTATTTGGGATGACAATACAATAATTTAATTATAATTAATAACTCCATTGCCCAAATAGTTATGTAGAAAAGGAGAGGGTATATGATTTGTTTGGAGAAGTGTGTCCTATAGAAGTGGAAAGAGAACTCTTATTCAAGTTTTTATCTGTGCAAAAGTTGTGAATTACTTGATGTTATCAGACTCCGGGGTGTTGCCATATTTTAAATTTTTTAGGGTTGAAAAGAAAATTAGGGATAAATAATATCAAAATAATAACTGCATTATTCTTTTAGCTAAAATTTGTAGGTAGGTCAAAAAGTTCCTGGAATAGGTCAATTACAAATTATTAAATACATGATTATTTTGACTGATAATGCAATAATTTAACTATAATTAATAAAAATTAATTGATTAAAACTAATTATTTAAAGAATTGCAAATACAGCCACGTTGGCATCATTTCTGGCGACTTGTGTAAGTTAAAACTTGGAAGGGTTTTTTCTCACGTTTTAAAGCATTCAGTTGAACTGAAATTTTATATACATGATTGTTTTGGATGACAATACGATACTTTAATGATAATTAATAAAAATTAACTACCACTTAACGTTATGATTCTGTCCTGTGTATATTCATATTTATATTAATTGTAACTATTCAATAAAAAATAGCTAAAATAAAAGTTTTGTTTGTTGATCTAGTAAGTAGGAATTGACTTATTTATATATATATATATATATATATTACTTATTTTTAGTACGGATGTGACAGTACCAATAGGTGGCAACACCATCTATTGGTACTCGCCTCGATCGATTACGATTTGATTACGATACAATTGATTACTTGGAAAAACGATCCGTTACTCTATTAAATAAATTTATCTGTGCCTAATTAACTATGTTATGGAATTTTAACTTTTAAAATAAAATTTTATACAAGTTGTGTGGGTGGTACTACGATTACAATTACAAGAATATATTTTTAAATAATCTAATGAGTCAGAAAATTTTAAAAGATCATCTTATTGCTAAAGATATGCAACTACAATAATTTCATCAATCATACTGTCGTCACGTAAAATTTTGTAATCAATTGGAGTACTTTTAATTAATGATACTGTGGGACAAATATGTAATAATATTAAAATGCTCATTATATAAATGCAATAATGAAATGTCTTTGCTTATTTAAAATTCAGAAATTGTGCAGCAATAATTCAAAATTGGTCATACTGTGTACTCAGCCAGTATAATATCAGTTACATTTAAAGATGAAAAGTACACACACACACACAGGTTCTCTTTACTAATTCTTTCAAAGATAAATTACTTCTAGGGCTTGGAAAGGTAATGTCCCTGTATTTTGATTATTCATTCCAAAAGTAGAATTAAAATTGACAAATAAATCCAGATCATTTTCGGCTGATTCGAAGAAATTCGAGATAAGAATTTACACTATTAGTTTTCACTGTTTGTTTTCAAGTTCATTCGATTCGAGATAAACGTAATTTGTCCGTTATTGGTGAATTTTAATATCGCATTTCACGTGAACTTAAGAGAAATTGCGAGAAAGGAACTAAACAAAGAAGAATCCTGGAATTATATGAATATTAAATTAGCTAACAGAATAAATTATAGAACTACTTTTAAATTCACTTTTCGTCAGATTTGCTTTTGTTCGAAACTCGAATCTTAAAAGCATTTTCATAATTGAATTTCTCTCAGATTTGATTAGAGAAATAAATCGGAACTCTTATTTTACGTTAAATTTATGAGTCCCGTCAAGTTCTGAACATTGACTATCTTTCAACAGCGGGAAACTGAAAAATAAAATTAGCAGCTAAAAGGTTGATATTTTTATTTGAACTAACTGAGAATTCATATATATCTGTGGCACTGCATTTGTTCTTATTAAAATATTGTTCCGGTTATAATTTTATATATATCTATAACCGGACCTTTTTTTCTATATATATATATATAACTTTTAATGTATTACCTACATTTAAGGATAAAAATTATAATTTTGCATATATATGTAGGATATCCCATTTGTAAAAGGTTAGATCATATTCCTTTTCAGAGGTTGGAAATTCTAATCAAAACAGTATTCCACATCAACGCCATCTAGCGTCCCTTTAAAACTCTGACATCAACCTTTTTCGGCAGAGGCCCACTAACACTCGTCAGAGAAACGTCGTATTTCGCGCGTCCGCGCCGTTCGTCCGCGCCAGGCAGTAAGTCTTAATAGCACCATAATGAGTTCTATTTAATCTCAATTGCCTCCCTTAAAGTAATGTGATCTAACTTTCCTATTCTTCCGAAATATGCTTATCCAACTTTCCTATTCTTTTGAAATATTCCCCTTGTAAATACTCCCCTATAATTCATAATAAATTATTTAGTTTTCAACCAGTTTCTTTCTTAAACTATGTTGTCTATTTTATTTCAAAATTAACTAATGCACCCTAAAAACCCCTAGACACCACGCCATAAAAACCCCGCTATCTGAAGAATCCCCACCTTTTGGAAGATTTCGGTTGGATTCCCCCATATATTATATTTAATTTGTTCAATTTACTATTTGGCATTTTATCTTCTTTACTCAAATATATAACCAGAAGTTTTAAGTCATAGAAATGTTAGCACCAAGGGATAACCAATAGGATAGCGTTGTTAGGAAAAAGTAGCAAAAAGTTCTGGGGAATGACCCTTAGTTTTAGTTGTTTGCCATGATTTTATTATGTTTAACAAATTTTATTTTTTTCTATGAATCCCATATTTATTTTTGGAAGTACTTAATGAACTTATTTAATGAATTATTATAAAAATTTAGTTATCTGCGATTTCTAATTTGGTATATAACGGGCTTCTTATACGCAATCAAGAGGAAAGATTGAAGTACGTGATTGGGTAGAACAACTTCACATAATTTCTTGTTTTGAGATTTTTATTTAGTTATAACTGTAATAGTCTGTTATTCATTGTTTGATTTTTATGTTTTTATGCAAATCTCAAAGCATAACTTACCCCCTTCTGAATTGATCTTTTTTCAGCTTCTCTAATGATAATCTTTAAAAGCATTTAAATAAAAAAAAATTATTCAGATAATTTAAATAAATAAGCACAATGTTTTCGAGTGGAGCTTTCTAAGATATCTGGAAATGTAAAAGCTATTTAAATATGAAGCTAAACCTCATGAAATAACAAAAAACATTTGAAAATCTTAATTTAATTTAATTGGATGTAGAACATTTATCGACTCAAATATTGCTGTAAATACTCTGAACAATTTAAGTCTTCACTGCCGAAGTTGTTTTCAAATGAAATATTAAATAAGAAAATTTTTATTATACGTATAAATATAAATTTTGAGTAACGAAATGCTGAAATTTTTCTTTTAAAACTTTATTGCTATCATTATTCATAATTTTTACTAGTATTTTAAACTTTTAGCGTGAGATAAGAATATTTAGACCAAAAATGTTTACAGCTCTTTTCAAGATTCATTAAATATTCCACAGTAAAAAGAATTTTAATTGGTACATTATCTCTTAATAGCAACATTCCTTCTTTAGTCATAAAATAAAACAATGTGAGTGTAATAGAATTTTCCATGTATATTACAACCATAAACTAACATATCACATTAAATATTAATATATAATTCTCACACACCCACATGAATAAAGATCTCATTAGTTTCTATTTCTTGTCGTTTAAAAATATCTTCTCTGTAGTATAACTTTTTCTGCAGTAACATCTTAAAATTTTCCGTCTACGGAAACTGACTAAAAAATCCTTTTTTTTTCTTTTAATTTCATAGTATTTTTCAATAAAAATTTAATAAAAGCTCAATAAAATTAAAAAGTACAGCATGGTTTCAATAATAACCTAATCTTTTGGTTAAGCAGCTTTTCATATATGGTCCACATTTTTATTTAAAAGTAATTAATCCTTCATGGATCATTAAATATATTATTTTCTTAGAAAATTCGTTTTGTGTTCCAAAGAGAAGCTTCTAACAAAATCTTCAGCCCAATTATACAGCTCATTTAATTTTGTTACATTTAATATTTGATTCAACTAAATTGGGTTCACTTGTAAATGGTTGAAAGCAATGCACATATTTTCGACAAAACGAGTTCCTAACAACAAATGGTCACTAAAACGTATTTGAACTTAATGGCCATAAATCTTGAAGCCATTAACCATAAATCGAAAATCCCTGGTTCGAGGGTAAGCCCTCATTTTACTTTAAGCTTAATTCTGCTTAAGTAGAATGGAGGCTTAACCTCAATTTCTATTTCACTGCTGAAAATAGACTTTCTTCTCATTATATTTTGTTCATAAATTCAAATCAATATTTTACTTGTACACACGTGCGTCATTCTTATAACTTTATTTAAAAAGTATGCATTTTCAAAATGTTGCTAAAACAGATTATAAAAATAAATTTTCCTTGTGTCTTGATTATGGATCCTCTTCTGTGTTTAAGAGTTCTTTCTAGATGCATTGTGGAGGATGTATATTAATACACATATTCGCACATTAGATTTCGAAATATTAGTTTTTAATCAATTAGACGTTAATTGGAGGAATAGTTGCTATAGGAACTATAGAACAGAGGATGTAAAGATATCAATTAAGGTCGACTTGTGAAAACTAAGGCTTTTGAAAAACACTTGCAAGGTTAACATAAACATTAAAAAAAAATTTTTTTTTTAGTAAGCTTTACGGTATCGTACGAGATAACAGTTTTTAATCCAGCCGAGTGATTATTGATGCAAACTCGTGCTCGGTGTTGTCAAGTCGTGGATTTTAATCCTGAGGCTATTCAAGACCCACTCTTTCCTTTCGTGGGCCTTGGGAAGAATACTTCCCATTTACATTATCTTACAAGATACACCTGTGAGAAGCGCAAAACCCATTATAAAATATTTGACTTGATATTATAACGATGGGAAAACTAATTCCCGCTTCAGTTTTGTGCTACTGCACATAATCCAGGGATTATATAGCATCTGTAAATCGGACAACGAAAGATGGTACTAAAGAAGAAATACCTTGTTTATAAAAGCTGTGTGTGATTGTATAACTATGTCACGGGAGGGGTTGATCGCTCCAATCAAAGAAAAGAAAGGTACCAAAAAGAAAAAAAAGTGGTGGTATCGTATTTTTTGCTTTCTTATTGACCTTGCCATCATAAATAGTTTCATACTGTGTCAAGTGAACAAAAGAAACAAAAGTTTAGGCCATCTAACATTCCGTATAGCATTAGCTCGTCAGCCAATAGACGGATATTCCTCAAGAAAAAGGAAAGGACGTCCTGCTAGCTTGCTAGCTTCCAAGCAAAGAAGTGTGTAGTTCCGGATGATGTGCGCTTAATCAGTGTAGGAAATCATGTACCAAAGATGGTTTCCAACTATAGACGATGTAGGAAATGTTGCAGAAAGGGACAAGATAAAAGAACCCGCTACATGTCTGCAGAATGTGATGTCCCCCTGTGAATTACTACATGCTTCTCTCTTTTCATGACAAATAATCACCATTAAATTTAATTCTCTTTATGACAGAGCGAATGGTTCCTTGGAAATTATTCTTCCCACCCCGCCCCTAAAATTTAAATGTAAACATAAAATTCGGCAAAATAAAACATATTTCCTTAAATGCTATTGTTTAATTGTTAATAAAACATCAAAAAAGAGCAAGAAATTCAAAAGAGAAATAAATGACCCACGAGAGAGTTAAAGTGGATATTGTACGTTAAGTCTGTTAAGTTCAAAGTCCCAATTTGGCGTATTGTGGAAATTTGGAGAGTGAGGCTCTAATTCGGTGTAGAAATCAAGGTGTAGACCTCAGGTTCTCTCTAATCTCTTGACCGTGGTTAAAAATTACGTCCGTCCTCCATAGTTATCATGATGCTTGTGCGATGTTAATAAATAATCAATATCAGTGCTCGACCGGACATCCGAAATAACTCTTGGGTTTATTTTTCACCATATAAATTGCAATTTATCAATTATTATGCTGAAGATTTCCTGTTATAATAAGTAAATTTCTACCAAATAGTTAATTATTTAATATATTTATGCATAAATTAAAAAAAATTTGGAGCAAATAAGAGTAATTTATTTTAAAATAACTAAAAGGTGGGAGGTATCCCCTATCCGCCTAATGGTGGACCAACTTTCATTGTACAAATTATAAAACTGTTAATACTCATTGCTCAAAGTATAAAACTGTAATTTACGTGTATTATATAGTTATATTTTTTTTAAAAAAATCTTGTAAGCAGGAAAAAAACAAATTTCGAGTCTTCATCTCCGCATTTTAGTTTGTACTTCAATTTAGTGTTCTTCAAAAATAATGTTCTTAATTACCTTTTCCTGTAAATTTATCTAAATTTTTATTCCGCTTTTTTGCTTCTATACCTTGACAGGGCCGCACGCAACTGTCCATGAGTAAATATTGTTTCCATCAATGCTTATTTTTCAAAACTTTGCCCTGTGACTTATTAATAGTCATGGTGAATGTCAATATTACAGAAAATTGCTTACGTTTCTTACGAATGGTATATCCAAGTTCCCCCGAGTGTCCAGCGAGATCCTTGGTATACATCAGTGTTTCTCAAACTGTAGGGCGCCCTCCCCCCCTGGGTAACGTAATAACTCTACAAGGGAGGGCGCGAGCATATTGAAGAGTAGAAAACAAAAGATTATTTAACAAAATTATTAATTTACTGAAGGTAAGCAAACAATATATATTTGGACATAATAAAAAATAAAATATACATTTATATTTACATAACATATTTATAAATGTACTGCACAATGTATTTTATAATTAATTTAACAGTACTAAGAATAAGGTAACTGATCAGTGACCCCATGGGCTTGTCTTATATAAAATTATATACAAACATTATAACACTTATCTTGATCATTTGAATGGTTTATAATTAATCCCTTAACTGTCCATTAAAAGTTATGCGATTCGCTTCCCAATGTCATCGTTTTCCACTTAGGTGCGCGTATGTGATGTACAGGGGAGGGGGAGAAAGGGAATAAATAAGCAAACCATCTGAAATAAGTAAATCCTTTGCAAACACTGCCAATTTCTTTTTATTGCATTCCAAGGCCTTCAATTTTATCGACAGCAGTGCATAGAAAAGACCGCACTTCGGAAAGACGTATTTATACGTCTGAGGAAATTAACGCTTTGGCTGAGCGAGACGTTTATATACGCTGAAGGCAATTAATAGGTTAAAGTCATATTGTAGCTTTAGCGTCAAAGTGTAGTATTATTGAATTCAATGCATTGTTATTGTAAGGAAGGGAGACGCAATGAAAATTATGTTTTAATATTGGGTCGCAAGTGTTGAAAGTTTGAGAAGCACTGGTATACATACAATTTCGCTTTTCTTATCTCCTAATAAAATTTCACAATGCAGTATATTCTAAATACAAGGTGTCCGGGCATAAAGTATCCAAAAGTAACAGCTTATAATTACAAAACTACCCTACGGTAGTTCCTTATACATGATAATTTATGTATGCTAATATCTCTCTATATATATAAAAAAGTTTTTCACGAGATGATGTAATAAATTTATTTGTTTATCTCATACGAGAATAATCATGAAAAGGCAGTAAGTCCTGTTCAATATAATGGTTTAAAATTGGACTGTGTAATGGCACAAGACTGGTGGTGAAATATACAGGTTGATTGGGCTTAAAGTATCCAAAATAAATGGCTGATTATTACGGAACTACCCATCAGAATGTAATAAACTGTTTATCCATGGATTGGTACACTCTCCGAGAATTTTTGGGTTAAGTCCGATCGGCCGCACGTGCGCGCATTATTCGGCAATCGCGGACGATAAACTTGGTACACTGACTTCATTAGTAAAGATGTGGACGCCACAGCAAAAGGTGCAGTGCGTACTTTGGTAAACTGAATTTAAATCAGTCACGCATGTACAGCGACGTGTTTGAACAAAACCTATCTACCAATGGGACAAAACTTTAAAAAAAAAGGAAGTTTGGTATCTCAAACTGTCAAGTATCCTTACGTTTTCGTGATAGAAGATACTGTTGATCATGTTTGTGACTCATTTTGTAGGAGTCCTGATAAATCTAGCCAGTAACGACATTCCATTTTGTTCGAACACGTTGCTGTACACGCGTGAATGGTTTAAATTCCGTCAACCAAAGTATGCACTGCAGCGTTCACATCTTTACTAATGAAATCAGTGTAAAAAGTTTATCGTTTGCGATTGCTGAATAATGTGCGCACGTGCGGCCAATCGGACTAGATCCAAAAACTCTCGGAGAGTTTTCCAATTCATGGATGAACAGTTTATTACATTCTGATGGGTAGTTCCGTAATAATAAGCCCTTTATTTTGGGTACTTTAAGCCCGATCAACCTGTATATTTCACCACCAATCTTGTGCCATTACGCAATCCAATTTGTAACCATTATATTGAACGGGACTTACTGCTAAATAAATTCATTAAATCATCTCATGAAAATCTTTTTATATAGAGAGAGATTAGCATGCATAAATTATAATGTATAAAGAACTACCCTGTAGCGTAGATGTTCCCTCTTTTATTTTATTTAACATACAACTGATTGGATTAATGGAAGAGATCTTTTTTAGTTTCATGACGTAATCCATTAACTACTCCTGCCATAATAGTGTGGTGTCGGACAGTACAAATGTAAGATCTAATATTATCCTGATATATACTGTCTCTTCTTATTCTACTAGTAATATTATTTTGAAATATATTCTAGCTCATAATTTTCTATAAGTTGTTGTTTTGATATGTTATATCTCTTATTCTATTTGTAACACTATTCTGATCTATTTTATCTCTGGTTGCTCTATTTACTATATGTCATTCTTATTACATACTTTGATTTAAAATACGCATCTTGAAGCAAAATAATCTTAGAAAGAATTCTTTTACGAAGAAATATTGCAAGTTTAAAAACTATCAAGTTATGTGCGGGTTTTTTCCTTGACATAAATTCATACATGAAAATTTTCTATTTATAAAATTTACCTTCGTTTTTCAGCTACAGTTTTCCTTCATATTGCTCTCTGAATTGTTCTGTAGAAAACCTATTTAAATCTTAGAATATATCATGAATAAGTATTGGGAT
Organism: Trichonephila inaurata madagascariensis; assembly: GCA_019973955.1. NCBI lineage: Eukaryota > Metazoa > Arthropoda > Arachnida > Araneae > Nephilidae > Trichonephila > Trichonephila inaurata. The sequence continues at coordinate 60,397 of BMAV01010397.1, forward strand.
TTATTTTAAATTTTAGGAGAAAGTGCACACAGAGAGAGAGAGAAATAGTAATAATTTAATTGTAATCTTTCATTAACATATATGTGTGTAATAAAAAATGTAGTTTTAAGAAATAGAAGAGATTTTAAAATAATTTCAAAAAAAATTCTTAATTAAATAAAAACAAATTTCTGTTCTATAAATTCTGAAATTACAAATATAAAACTTAAAACGTGTTTTTAAGGAAAATAGAAAAAAATATCCCTTATTTTCCCCAAAACCTCTAAAAAGACCAAGCTCGTGCATCAACTTCTTAATTATAACTATCGATTTAATTCCTTCTTAATAACAAGGACTGCCAAGGGATTTTTAAGTTATCTGAACACGTTCTGAGTACGTTTTAACAAAATACCATATTTAAACATTATAAATTTTCTTTTAGGACTCATTGCCAATAAATACTATTATTTAACTAACAATATTTAAAATAAATTATCTGAATTTTACAAAAAAATCAATTATAAGGGAAATTTTATCAATATTTTTGAAAAACTTCAAAGCAGTTAGAGAAAAAAGTAATAAACGTATATTAGTAAAAGAATTACTAAGACAAATTAGATGCGTTCATATGGAAAATATACTAAAGTTTTAATGTTTTATTAAAATTTGAAGAGCTTAGAGCTAATTGAGTAAACATTATAAGAAATGTTACATTCTTTATGAGACCATTATTTAAATAACGAGTCATAACACAAAAAGCATTCCTACAATAAGAAATATTTTAGTACATTCTCTAGAAAATAGCATAAATATCAGATTCAAAAAGCTTTATAGAAATATATTCGTAACATTTTGAGTTTTCAGACTCGCCATGATAGTTTTTAAGCAATTTAAATGCCCACTTCTGGTAGATCAAAGACCCACTTCCGGTTTTTCTAACTTTATAAAAATGATTGTAACTTGGCCTCTAGGTAGCGTAGAAACAAAACAAAGCATGTTTCGTAAAGCCAAAAGAGAGTTTTGTTCAATAAAATAAAAAACAAAAATATCTGTCTTGACCGAATTTGGTCTTTTTCAACGTGTTTGGATACCCTAAATTTAAACCAATGTTAATATTTTAATGAGGTGTGGAGTATAAAATTTAGTATAGAGTGAAATACTCGTTCTAATCCAACACAAAAAATTATGAAATCGGATAGCACGCAATAGACTGCAATGTAATTCTTAAGTTCAACAGCCTTTTGCAATCCTAGGCTGACTTGTTGGTCCTCCTCCATTTGACCCCATGAATCATGATGACCTTCCATTGGTTGATTTCCATTAGTTTGAGGCTCTTTTCAACATCGTGTAGGTGGTCGTCCTCTACGTCTCGTCATTTCAATTTCCGAAAAAGTTACTTTTTTGGTGGGAAAAGCGTCGGCATATCTGTACAGATAGCCCAGCCACTGCTTTTATAGTTCTCTCAATGTCAGTGCTGCCATATTTCCTGTAAATTTCATGATTGTAAAGAATTCTCCACTCATTGTTCTCTTGAATAGGTCCAAAGATTTTCCTTAAGCTTTTTCTTTCAGAAATGAGCAACTTTTCTTTCTCTGCTTTATGTAGGATCCAACATTCACTTCCGTACAGAGCAATAGACCTGATTAAAGTTGTATATATGCTCAACTTGACGTTTATAGAAATAAACTTATACTTGAATTGGTTTCTGAGGCCATAAAAACTTCTATTAGCAAACAAATTCTATTGTTTATTTCAATTTTCAGATCGTTTCTACATGAGATTAGACTTTCTATGTATATATATATAAGTAAACTGTTTTACAATTTCAAAAGTACAGTTGCCTATCTTCAAAGGAAACAAATCCAGAGATTTATTACTTGAAATCAAAAACTTTATTTTGTCCACATTAATAACAAGTCCTATCTCTCTCTCTCTCTCTCTCTCCTTTGACGCACTCTCAGACGCTACCAAAGCATTGATAATAGAGCTTTTTAATCTTCCAATTATATTTATATCACCGGCAATGATTGATTGATTGAATATTAACGTCGCACTGTTCAGCTACACGAGGGCTTTTGGCGACGGACCACGTAATTTTGAGCCATGGTCAAGTGACGTGGACGACACCTGAGCTGGCACCCCCTCTCCTAACTACCACACCAACGGGAGGACGTTTCAGCTCTCGTCAGATTTAACGTGCATCGCTGCCCTACACGGCGGGTCTTTAGTGGTGCTGGGCTCGAACTCGTGACAAAGCAAGCCGCGGTCCGATACCTATACCACTCAGCTGCCACGGCCCCTATATCACCAGCAAAGGCAATAAGTTGTACTATTCCTTGCAAAATAATATCACTTGTTTTTAAACCAGAATTAATATAATTGTAGTAAAAATTTGATATAGTTCTAGTAAGAGTTAAAATAATTATGCAATTCAAGCTCAAAGTTTAAAAAATTAATCTTTTAATTAAAGTAAAGCAGAAATAACCTGAAAGATAACAATCATTAAACAACCAAGCGTTTTACGACACATTTCCAGTTTCTTTAACGTCGGAACCATATAAACTTTTATGGCAGAAATCCATTCCGACGGAGTCTTATTAGTCACCCAGTGTGCAAATGTCGAATCGATAGCTGTTTTGGGCAAGTCGCGTACACACATATCCGGTAATATAATTGCTTTAATTAAGACGCAGATTTGTTTCTTTCTCTTATTTGGACTTGAATTATTCATCGGCTGGAAAGAAGCACAACTTCTCTTTCGTGCTCCGATTCCTTCTTTGAGGGGATGATGTGGTGCTGGATGTCTGTGGTTTCCTACTTTTTACGGTGTAGTTGGATATTTCAATTGCAAGTATTTAGATAGAAGTTATTAGAAAATAAAACTGAATGTATATGAATAGATTAAATAATTATTATACTTAACTAATACAGTGGCGCACTCATGGGGGGAAACCTCGGGTCCGGATCCCCCCCTATAGTCCTTGATTTTTTTCCATTGATTATAATCCTATGTATATAGTACGTAACATTTAATTAAGTATTTGAAAAATAATTTTTATTAATTGATGCTAATTATTTATTCAATAATTATTTTACTGTTTTATGTTCCCCAAAATCGACAAGATCAAAAGAGTATGTTGGGAGGCGTATTGGAGCATGATATGAGAATAGTGAACTTCCTGGTTCCTAGTTCCTCCTGGTTTCAATGGAAACTTGGCGAAATAATGGCAATACAGCCAAGTTGGCATCATTTTTGGCGACAAAATAATGCCAACTTGGTGACCATATGGATGTTTCTGGAAATTAATGGAGAAATCTATAGCTTTAAAATCAATGGCGTAAGTGGATTTTTTGAACATTATCAATGCAATATCTAAAAGTTTGATTTCAATTATGATACTACTTTTGGTAAGAATTGAAAAAAAATCATTACACATTAACAATCATCCACTCTTTTGAATATCACTCAGGAGATAAATTTCTCTGTCTGGTTTAATTTAGAGTGAATTTACTCTAACTTAAAGCAGAACTGTTAAAAAATTCTAAAACGCAATAAAGTACTCTCAACTCGATTCATTTGTTTTTCCCTTTCTCTCAACTAATTCTGAAACGGGACCTAAAGGAAAATTAAAAGCTTTTAAGTATAAAATAGAGATTGTGCTTTCACTTAATTGGCCCTGACAACTACATCTTGTGTACATTTTACATCTTAATTAAATGCACATGTATTAAAACAACATTTTTTTTTGTACAGAAATTTTTTTATTATCTTTCTCTTAAGGATATATTTTCCTGAATTAAAAATATAGGACTTCATATTAAAAGACATTTCCATATAGAAAATATTACTGTGAGCTCCACATACGAACTTCTAAGCATTTATAAACATTAAACACTAAAATGCGATGTTTAACGAGAAAGTTCAATTCTCCATTTAATTTGAATACACAAGATTTAATCAAGTTGACGGTACTCAAATATTCTTAGTTCCGACTATATTGAACTGGTTTGAATGAAACTTTAAATATATGTTTATAACACATGTGATCGAGGCTTAGTCTAAAACAATCATTGCAATTTTGGCCAATATATGGCTCTGCAGTCGAGTAAATGGTATGATAATAGTGTAAACTTTTAGAAAAACATTAATTTATCTTATTCCACTCATGTGTGCATAATTTGCATGATCTGTCAGTCAACAAAATGCGAAAAGAGTTCCATCGCTTTTTCAAGAGCACGTAATATTTCAGAAAGAATGAGAAAGTATGACTTACAGTACTACCTTATACATCCACTTCATCATTCAGATACTTTTGATAATCGAAGTCCTTGAGGAATGTCACAGCCAGAAGTTACAAGTATTCAAATCCGTTGATTAACTAGTGTACGATGGAACACGAGACGACAGGAGGAATTTCATCAGGTAAGTTTCTTAAATCATCATAATCTGTATTTATTTCTTGAGCGTATCACCATGTGAGCAATTGCTTCATCTTGAATTAAGGCTGTCTTCGGTAAAAGAACGATAGCTTGAACTAAATGCGAAGCACATGTTCAGACAGAAAAAATGCCTCAATTCCTATGGAAATTTGTAATATTATAACTCATACCTCTGTTAACAATATAGTGTTTTTAAAAATGCCAAAATATTCTATGAATACTTTCTTTTTTGTTCTAATACATGAAGGTATAGCCCTTTTAACATTACGGTATAGGAGAAAAAGCGCGAAACACATTTTATACCAGAAAAAATGAATAAATTCGGTTAAAAACGGGAAGTATAATACAAAATTCTGCTCTCTAAAGGATAGTGAAGCCAGAATATCATATTAATGTTTCATTTCTTTTATATCTGAAAAAATGTTTTAAATTCTGGTCCTATTCTTTAACGTTAACCGAAGACAGCCTTAACACAGTGATGGTCAATATCACGTTGTTTTAATGCTGAAGTAACCGGTTCTTCCAGAAGTATTTCATATAGCTCATCTATATCTGTACATCAAACAAAACCATCCGGTGTGATTTCTTTGAAGCAGTCGGGGCCCAGAATGAAAATCCTTGTCATGCCGTCAAAACACAAAAAGGAGAAATTATTCTTAGAATTATTATAAGGAATTCAATAAAAAATAAATAAAAAATTTATTTGATGAAGACTTCGAGCAAAGCGTACGCCAGGAGTGGCGAACCTTTATGGATCAACGTGCCATTTTCGTATACTTCGTGTTTTGCCTCTGACGGAAGTGAAATAGGCAGTAGCACGTGTATCACTTGACTAGTTGGTCGAAATGACGGTCTCTGCAGTGGAAAAGACTTTTTGTGTTTTTGAATATAGCAAACTGTCACGGGAGCCTTTTGTTTTGGATATGTTATCTCTTTGGATGATGCCATAGTTTCAAGACGATATTGACAACTTCATTCTCCTATTGAAATATGCCCCACCACACTCGTCAGTCAATATGCAAGATTACCTCGATGAAGATCTACCTCACCGATGGATTGGACGAGCCATGGACTACAACAAGCCACTTACTCAATGGCCTCCCAGAAGTCCTGGCTTAACATCTTGCGATTTCGTCCTGGGAGGAGTGTACTTAAGGAACACGGTATTCGTCCCTTTCTTTCCCTAGCGGAGATGAAGCACCATATCACAACCTCTATCGATGGACTTGGTTCAGATACCTAAATATGCGGGGATGGATGTTGGAAGGAAATGGATTACTAGATCGGTATGTGTCATGTCACTAAGGGTTCACACGTGGAATATATCTGTGACTGTATGTAATAAAACTTAAGATAATCCCATGCAATTATGTTACAAGTAACATGTTTTCTCTTAAATTGTCCTTGATTTATAATGCATTGAAACTGCATCCTTCTTTGGGAATCGCCCTGTATTTTGAAACACTTTTTGGGGACATTTTCCTGGCAAATACTATTTTATTGCCAACAATTTTAAGGTATCCGACTACCCTAAAATCATGATTTTTTTTCAAAAATTGACAAAATTGTTTTATGATTTTATTTTATAGGCCATCTTTTTAGCTTAATAAAAATACCAAATTTTTTATTTTCTATTCACTAGAACAAAAACCACAGTGTTTTAGTAAAAACAGATGCCATAACTTTACACAAGATGCCAAACATTAAAATGCGTTTTACTTGAAATGTGTTTTTTTTTTCGAAAAACTCAAACGGGGACAGCGATTGCTCAAAAAGTTTTGACACTAATTTGCTGAAATTTCTTGTGTATGTTCTGTATAACAGTAGAAGTGTTTTGACCTTCAGATTTATCAATCACTACTTTATTTCAAAATTTATTATATTTTATGTGAATACAATCACTGTTTTTTAAGCAGTTTCATATACTCACTAAGATAAAACGCTCTCTAGTTTGAGTAAAAATTAAAATATCTCTTAAACTGAAGATCATTTCAAACACGATAACAAAATAACACATCAAAATTGAAAAATTGAGAATTTGTTCATAAAATGTTTGTGCAGAGCCGTTTATGTAATTTTTTGTACATTTTCACCACAGTTTTTTCCTCTTTTAATAATAATAAACTTTTTTTGTCTTTTCAATTTTAGGATTTTTTCCTTAAAATATACTAAATAAATTTAAAAATTACAAAGAAATCCCCAAATCTCCATTTTTTGTCGCAAACGTTGTCACAAGTAGTCGGATACTTTAATCCAATAATACTTTTTGAAATGATTTCGGGGATAAATTATTTATTGTTTAAAAATATTTACTTTAACTTAACAATTATATATATATAATGCACTGAATATATATAAGCTCTGTAAGTTATATTTAAATTGATTCCCAGCTGTGTGTGATACACAATGAGCCTTGATTGACAAATTGCCAGGCTGTAACTGTAATTTTAATCCTGGAATATTTTAGTATCTCCTTATAATTGGCTACACAGTAAACAATTGTAAATTATGCCTTTGATATGCACTTCGAAGTTTCCAAATTACACTGGATAATATTAATTGATAAATTCGTCCAACGATGTAAGAGTTTGGATTAAAATATAATTTATTCTAAAATGTTAAAGAGTGAATTAGTGCCCTTTTAAAGCAATCATGATCGAGCCCATTTAAATTTTCATTAGAAAGAGAATGGAAACACCATTATAATATTGTATTTAATACCTTGCATGCCATCCCGCGTTTCGGGGAATAATTCCTCTTTGTGAAATATTTTCTCAACGTTATTATGCTAAATCTCTATCACAGAGGGGACCTGAGAATAAACTCTTCTCATTTGATTCTAATTTAATCAAAGGATTTTAAAGTTGATAATTTTCTTAGAAATTGTGCAGTCTTAGATGCAGCCATCATTTTTTACTTCTTAAGTATGGTAATGGTATGAGCAAATGTTTCAACAGATGAGAGTGTAAAACTACGAACCCAATGAAAATACATTTGTGTGACGGGCTCACGCGTCTTTTCATTAACATGTCCTTTGGGTTCTTTGGGGCCAGAATTAATGGCAACTCTTTTCAAACAAAACCCAAGAAGTGAAGCGTGAGAGAAAGATGCAAATTAGGAAGCTTTTAAATATCAGAACTTAGAGTAAGCAGTGTGGCAATTTGGAGAATGTTATGATAGTATGGGATTCAATTGTGAAGTGACAGCCAACAGAGGAATTCCATGACATAGAGCCATTTGGTCAAGGTGCATACCAATGCACTCCAGTAAATGCGCAACTTCCAGTAGGATTGGATCGGTCGATCGAAATTAAGGTAGGAGTAACTATTTAATATTAGGATCTGTGATAGTATTGGAATTGAGTTTAGGTGAGTTAGTTATTGATAGTGGTCCGGGTTACGTTATTTCGGTCATATATATATATATATATATATATATATATATATATATATATATATTGTATGTTTAACCACCGTAGATTCTCTCTCATCTATTATTATTATCTAATCTGTTAGATGTTTAAGTTTTAAGATCTTAATAAAGTCAAATTAAGATCATGGCCCCTTCTAGTTTTTCCGTTATTCCTACACCTCTAGCTAACGCTGATAATCAAGAAGGACATCCGAGAGGGGCACCCTTACACATTTGTTCTGCTTCGCGAGGCATTTAAGTTCCGTTAAAATTTATATAGTCGCTAATATTAGGTTGGGGGAAAGAAATCCCTTATTCTTTCGGTAGATGGCTGTAGTATCGATATCTCGAGAAGTATCGATCAAACAATTTCAAATTTATGCTCGTTGTCAAGGTGACAGTTCACACTAAAAAAATTATTTTGTCTTTTTTTTCCATTCAATTGTGAGTTACAGGGTGTTAAAAATGGAAGTCAACAAAGAGAAAATTCGGTACATTTTACAGTTTTTCTTTGATAAAGGCGAAAATGCAAACCAGGTGGCTGAAATTGTGCATGGTGTTTATGGTGCCGATACTGTAACAACTAATTACGTGCAATTTTGGTTTCGTCGATTCCGTTCAGGCATTTTTGATGTTAAAGATGCACCTCGCAAGGCAGGCCCGTCGTCGAAAATGTCGATAAAATGACAGAAATAATCGAAGTCGACCAGCATGTTAGTAGTCGTAGTATCGCCCAGGAGCTAAAGATCAACCATAAAATAGTGTTAAGCCATTTGCTCAAAGTTGGATTCAAAAAGTAGCTCGATGTTTGGGCGCCACACCAATTAACACCAAAAAACATGATGGATAGAATTTCCATCTGCGAAGCTTTAGCCAACCAGAATGAAATCGACCTATTTCTCAAACAGATGGTGACTGGGGATGAGGAATGAGTCACATACCACAGTATTGTGCAAAAACTATCGTAGTCAAAGCGTGGTGAAGCAGCTCAAAGGGTGGCCAAACCAGGACTAACATCCAGGAGGGTTCTACTGTGTAGTAGGTGTAACTGGAAAGGAATCATTTATTATGAGTTGCTTCCGTATGGACAAACACTAAATTCAGATCTCTACTGTCAACAACTAGATCATTTGAAGCTAGCGATTGACTAGAAACGGCTAACAGAAGACGTGTTGTGTTCCATCAGGACAACGCCAGGCCACACATGTCTGTAGTGACTCGCCAGAAACCCTGGGAGCTTGGTTGTGAAGATTTAACGCATCCACCATATAGTCAGGACCTGGTACCAAGCGATTACCGCTTTTTCTCGCATTGCAAAACTTCCTGAGTGATAAGAAATGGCAATCAAGAGAAGATTGTGAAAATCGATTACTGGAATTTTTCGTCAATAAGGACCAAGACTTCTATGAGAGAGGCATTATGAAGCTACCTTTAAATTGGCAATAAATTATGCAACAAACGGTGCATAGCTGACCAAATTCGGACAATCCGAAAATTTTAAATAAAGTCTTGAATTTCATGCAAAAATAATGGATTTCTTTTCCCCGATCTAATATTACACTTACGTAAATTTTATGAGAGAAATTGTTTCTGTTTGACATATTAGCTTTGATTGAGGGTTTATTATTTTCTTTTGTTGTTTTCTACTTTTACTAAATAGGGACTGAATATATTTCTATTCTTATTTTTCAAGTCCATTTTTAATCACTTTAATAGAGTCGTGGCATTAAAGTCATTTTCACGTAATTTAAAAAAACAGAGAATAAATACACATTTTTTTCGGAAAGAGAAATAATCCGACATTAGTATTAAATTCTGATTTTTCTATCATAGAGAGAGAATGATATGTTATCGTACTACATTTTTTCTAATTTCATGGTACATATATTAGAAGATAAAGAGCAACCAGTCGAGTTCAAATTATGGTGCAGTTCATGGTCAGAATTTAAATGGTTAAAAGCCGAAAATAACTTCCCACAAAAGGAATAAATACATTGTTCACTGCAGTCACCTTCCGGTGTGTTCCATTAAATCCTTACCGCTTTAGATTGTGGATAATTTTCTGTTTTGTTCTTGCATAGTTTGTTCTATACCGCCCTAACATATACCATGAGTTTAAAATCACCCTGTATTACTTATTTGTGCTTCAATTTATCCACTTTTTCTTATAAAAAATGTTTCATCTACTTCTACATATAAACTAAACTTAACTCAGTGTTGTAACAGCCCATAAGGACCAAGAACTCATCTCACCTTCCGTGACCTTGGACACTGAGATGCATAAGCAGATGTTTCGGTTAGGTGGTCAGTCTGATGTGAAACTCTCAGTATTTAGTTTCCAAACAAGCTTGGTACTCATTTATAGACCCAATGAAGTAAGGAAAGGCTGAGTTGACCTTACCCTGCCCTGGGTTTGGACCCCTGAACCTGTGACGTGGAAGCGCGAAACGCTACCACTCAGCCCCTGCGCTTACTTCTACATATAATGTAAAGCTAAATTTGTATTTCAATTTATACTACGTTAACGAATAACTTATTTATAAAACATTACAAATTTTTAAGAAAGCTTATTCGAATACTAGGAGATTCTTTTTCTCCTTGAATAAATCTGTTGAGTTCTCAGTCCTCCCATTGCTGTATTGTGCTAGTTTAGAGAGGTGGAGCCAGCTAAGGTATCATTCTCGGCATCTGACCGTGGCTCAAAATTACGAGGTCCGTCACCAATAATGTCCCCCCACTCGTCTCTCCGTAAACAGGCAGACAAGTGGTTAAACTAACATTATCTTAAAATCTTGTAAAAAGCTGTTTTCTTTAGAAAAATAAGTATGTGAAATACATTGATTTAGAGAAATTAAATTACAATTTTTAAATTAGAGAAATTATTCTCTAATTTATATTTTATCTTACAAAGAGTATTAGACTTGTAATAATAAGCAGTTCGATGCCGGTGATAAAATTCCACTTGAGTTTTGATTGAAGGAAAAGAATTAAAATCGTTCCAAAAATAGAAATCTTTTTTATGAGACCCCAGAGATGAAGTTACAGTTAAATTTCCCTAAATTGGAACAGAAAGGAATAAAAATTCTAAAAATGCAACAAAACACGAACAACTCAATTATTCATTTGTTCTTCTATCTCTCTGTTCCTCTCAGCTCATTCTGAAAAGAATAAAAGAGCGTTGTAAACATTTAAACTTAAAACAAAATTTATGTGCTCAACTTAATTTGCTTCTGACAGTTACATCTTCAGAATATCGTGCTTTAATTAAGAATACAGATGTCAAAACTTTTATTTTATCTTCCTAGTTTTGTATTTAAAATAAGAATTATTTTCTTTTCGCAAAAGTTTTGCTTGGAGTGTTAGATTCGGAGTTATCATTTTGGGAAGAAGAAAATTTATGGTTTGAGGGTAATTAGGCATTTTTAATTCTTAGTCCTGGAAGATGTGTGGTACTGTATAAAGATATCTTGAAAATCATCTGAAAATATTTTATTCCATAGAGTTAAATTTATGTTTTTATGAAGATTTTATTAAATCCAACACAGTAAAGTAAAATCAGTTTTGTTTGCTCACAGTGAAAACTATATTATTTAACTGGAGAGAGTGCAATTCAGTGCTGCGAAGATTATCATAGGCCTTAGATATAGTTGCCCTACTGACATAGTTCTATACGAGGCAGACATCCAACCCTCTTACTATGAGATTCGAAGTCATCTCATATAGGTATTTTAACAATATTAAAAGCTTTGGTTCCTTCAATAGAACTTCTTCTTTTATTTTAAATTGGACAAGTAACCAACGTTTAAAGCGAGACAGCCCACTTAATTACATGCTTAAACATGGTTTTATTGATTTCAATGTGGACACATCTACTCCTTTTAGCTGCATCTCGCCTATTGACTCTTTTAATCATGTTGAATTCCGGAAGGAATTATTGGCCAGTACTCCCAAGCATAGCAGCCATCTGGAATTACTCAGACAACTGGCACTTGAAGTAATAAATGACATACTCGATCAAGCCTTGATTATCTACACAGATGGTAGTCGTTCGGATACGGGTAGAGCAAGGAGTGGTGTTTTTAGTTACACTCCTGGGAATGATGTTAAAATCAGCATCAAGAATCCTCTGACCACTGTTCTGTCTTTAGATCGGAACTCATTGCTATTAGTGGTGCTCTCGATCATGCTCTCAACTCTTATAAGGACAGTATCTGAATCCTAACAGACAGCGGAAGCTCCATCCAATATTTGAAGAATTGGCCAAAAATTATGAACAGTACTGGTCTAGATATTTTATCCAAATTATTTAGGCTTGGTCAGAGGAAACAAGTATGTCTCCAGTGGATTCCATCACATGTGGGTGTGCCTGGGAACGAAGCTGCTAATGAGCTGGCTGGTAGGAGTTGTGATCTCTCTAACGCCAATTCCACTGTCTTAACCCATTTGGAAATTCATTCCTTCCACAGAAATAAAATGAATTTGACTTGGCGAAACCCTCCTGCTCACCACTGGTACGCAGCTAAGAGTCCTGGCCTATCTATACTGTGCAGGAGTTCCAGGGCTCATCAGACGGCTTTGGCGCGCTTTAGAAGCGGTCACCTATGTAGTATGACTTTTGTGCAGGGGGTAAAGTCTTTCTTTACCTGCCCTTGCTCTCTCCCTGCTTCTCCTGCTCATCTTCGGGACTGCTGGGGCATTTCCCTGCGACAATTGTTTAAAAATCAAGACCTGGTGTGGGACACTATTATGCGGAGAGGTCAAATGGACTTGGTGTAGGCTTTCCTGCTCCATGGGGATTGGAAATAATAACAACAACTATATTATACATGGCAACAATAAGAAGATATTTTATTCGTCACTTTATTACTGCAAAGAAAAAAACATTCACCCAAAGTAATGCTTTTCAAACTTTCAATGCTTGCGACCAAATATTAAATCAGAGGTTTCATCACGCCCCCCTTTCATACCCATTAATGTATTGAATTCAATGATACTATACTTTAAAGCAAAAGTTACAATACAACTTTAACCTCTTAAGTGTTACCAGCGTATATGAACGTCTTGCTCATTAAAAGCGTCAATTGCCCCGGACGTATATACACGTCTTTCCGAAGTGCAATCTTTTCTGGACACAGTTATCCATAAAAACTTCCGAAATGTTTGAAATGCAATAAAAGGACATTGTCAGTGTTTGTGAAGGATTTACTTATTTTAGAGAATTTGTTTATTGCGAATTGCCCAGATCCTCAATACAACACATACACGTGCCTGCGTGGAAAATGATGGCATTGGGAAGCGAATCGCGTAACTTTAAATCAGCAGTAAAGTTATTAAATTTAAACCATACAAATTATCAAAATAAGTGTTAATTTGGCAAGCCCATCAGGTCATTGGTAATTATTAATGTTGTTCTTAACTTAGTACTGTTAAGGAAATTGAAAATTCACTGTGCGTACTGATACATTTATAAGTGTGTTATGTCAATGTATATGTGTATTTTTTTTCGGAGTGTATTTTGCTTGTTTTCTTTCAGTAAATAAATATTTTTTAAAAAAAATAATCTTTTGTTTTCGACTTTTCAATATGCTTGCGCCCCCCTCGTTAAGTTATCATGCCCCTCTAGGGGGCACACCTCACAGTTTGAGAAACGCTGCACCAAAGCATTATTAATGTTTAAAATTTATTTAAACTTGTTGCAATGCAAAAGCTAAAATTTAATATGTTAAAGTTTTTAAATTATTAAAACAATTTATATATACCAGAATACAAAATCAACTGGAAATTTAAGTGGTTTCATTACCGAAGTAAGCTATAAATATTTGTAGGGCTATATAACATGTCATTACATACCAGCTGAGGAAAACTTCCAGTGATTTATAGAATCATAATATAGTAAAATAACTTCTATTAAAAAAATAACTTCCATTCATTTTTTTTTTCTTCACATATTTAAAAATAATATTTATAGTAATTTTTTCTGGTGTTTGTTGTAATTTATTTTATAATTTTAGAATCATTTATATCACCTTTTCTATAAACAGAAACACTTTTGGTTTGCCTCCAGACACCAGGGAATGAATTTTTTTTCAAAGAAAGGTTAAAGAAAACAAGAAGATAAATCAACAACTCTACACACGCTTTTGTTACGTAGATTGAGATTCGAGTATTTTACGCTATCAGGTCTCAAAGATCAAGACAGTTCTTCAGGAATGATGAAAATTTATTGTAGAAAAACAATTCTTGAAATATAGGGTACAGCACTAAAATTCGCTTAATAAATCCCAGAAAGTCTTCAGACTTTCTACAGCACTCAGACAGAACTATCAGTGTCTAAAAATACAAATACGTAATGATTAAGATTATTCGCAAGCACTCGCTCGATAGTAGTAACAAATCGCTAGTCAACTCTTCAATGGTCAAAACAATACTACCTCAGTTTAAGCGAGCGACTCTTATTTATAGGCTGAACGGGTCTTTCTCGAAAAGTCCGCTTATATCTTAAATCCTTATATTAATAGGTTTCTTTAGTAATTTTCAGAAGCACCCATATGGTCACCAACTAGCCAAAAATGATGCCAAATAGGCTGTATCGCCCACATTTCGCCGAGTTTCCATTGAATCGCCATTATAATTTTAAAAACGGCGTTGTTTGCGAATATTACAATTTCAGCATAAAATAAATACAATAAAAAGTAATATTAACATATTGCACATCCAGATATAAATTATTTACACTATTTTAAGCATTAATTACTCAAAATTCATAACATATTAATTTAAAAAAAGAGGATAAATAATCAATTCCAACAGTTCAAGAAGATTTCAGCTCTTTAATTAATAAAACCTAACCATTATGAGTAATAGAATCATTTGAAAAATTAATAATAAAATTCTATTGAAAATCTAAGCAACCTTAAAATTGGGACAACCCGGCAGATGCAAATTGTAGATTCCGTCATCTCAACACACGTCATATAACTATAAGAAATTCTTCCACAAAAAGAGAATCAAGCAGCTTGGCGGTTCTTGTTCCCATGTGCTCGTTGGTTTAATCTTGTTTGGCAAGGCGTTCTGTTGTTGCAGTTTAACCACTTTTTAATGCTTTTTCAAAGTTAATTATTTCAATAAAAGTTAAGTTTGTTCTTTAAAAGTGGCACTTGTGCTTTAAGGGAGTCAGAATTTACTGGTGACCAAAAATTAATCTTTATATAAATAATTTGAATAGATATGGAAAAAATTAGTACTTACATAATTATACTGTCGCCCAATTTTTTCAAATTAAAAGCCGTCGCCAAATGCCTCAATATGCATCCAACTGTGAAACCCCGTTCCTGAGCCTACTCCAAATAATAATAGTGATGATACAATTTGGCGATCTTTTTTGATTTAGCGACGTCTTTTTATTTGACGAAATTGGCTGGTTGTATAATACGTAAGTACAAATAATATTTATTAGAAAAATACAGTAAAATATAACAACATCTTATTACTACATAATATACAAATATATATCTAACCAAATAGGTTCATTCCAAAAAGTTTATGACAAGGTTTTATCTTTTTTTGAGAAACAATAGTTCTGGCTGCTTTGTTCATTTCCACGACGAAGAAATTAATTGGAATTATAATCAATTTAATATACAGATATAAAAAAATTCTTCTTAATAGTAATTTGAGACTCCAGACTTAACATTTTCCATGAAGAGATAATTTTGTAGTTAAAACTCTTTTGAATAAATAAGGAATAAATTTTTGGAAGAATAAATTTTTGAAATCCATTAAAACAACTTTAAACAAATTATTCATCTGTTTTTACCATATCTATACCCTGTCTATACATGTTAAGACAATGTTTCTCAAACTGTGGGGCACGCCCCCTAGGAGGGCGCGGTAATCCTGTGAGGGGGGCGTTAGCATATTCAGAATAAAAGGTTTAAAAAATATATTTTTTTGAATGAAATGAAACAAAATGCTTTCTGACATAATAAAAAATACACATTTACACTGATTTAATTTATTTTTATCATCTGGTGATCATCAAAAATTAAAGATTCCACTTCAAACGCTCATTAGCCATCTTTGATTCTATAACCAAATAAAAGAAAACATTTTGTTTGCTTTACTGTAATCCCACGATGAGAGTTTTTTTATTACGTTTCTTTTTTAACCCCTAAAATACTACTTTTGATTACCATATATTTGACCTTCAAACTTACAGGTATGTTTCACTCCGTCTCTTTTTCTTTTAGGAAACTTGTAAATAATATTTTTCTGTTGCTTTTTTTCCCATGTGAATGAGTTTTATGATATATGGATAAGCATATTGAGCACTTTGAAGGATTATTTGGCCAAGATGTATTTTTATGAGTATTTGAAACATATAATGCATAATAAATAACGTTTTACACAATTATTTTTAGAACATGCTACACTTTCCGAATGAACAATTTTGTGGTTTTGATTGCTGTGTTGTACGACTTATTATGTTTTATAAATGTAAATGAGCAGAATATTAAAAAAAAATGGGCATCTGTGATCCCTATTGAAGGAAGTTGAAACTGATCAAGCAATTGAAGAACCTGCTGAAATAATACATATTGATCAAGATAGCGAAAGTAAATATGAGAAAAGCGTTAGATATGAAACATTTGAGTTGATTTGAAATTTTCAAATGCTGCCTAAAGATCTCTATGAAGAAAACTATGAAGCCATAATGTAGCACTTCGCCTTGTCAAAAAGACACAAGGAAGAAAAAGCTCAAAATGCTATTTGTAGATCATCAAACGACAGCTAAACTACAAAAACGTGAACAAAATATGGCAATTTTGGTGGAAAATAACGTTCCTGTATTATTAGTGAAAAGTTTCTGTGATTTATGTCCTTTATTAAGGATACGCACATTTGGAACATTTTCTTTAGTTTATTTTTTTGTTTCTCAAATTATCAAAGAAAAATTGAAAAGTCCTTGAAAGTAGGTGAGTATATTTTCTCTTAATTAAATTATTCACTGGAGTTTGTGATTTTTATCGTGTATAGTAAAAAATAATTATAAAATAAATTATAGTTTTAAAACAAATTAAAAAACACGCTTTTATAGTGAATCGAACTAAAAAGTTAATATATATATATATATTACTTATAAAAGTAACACATATACAAAATTTAATACTTATCTTGTTAATTTGTACGGTTTATAATTAATATCGTATTGTAGCTTTAGCGCCAAAGTGCATTATATTATTGCATTCAATACACTATTATTTTTAGGGGGGCGCAATAAAAATTATGGTTGAAAACTGAATCGCCAGTAGTGAAAGTTTAAGAACCCACTGTGTTAAGACCTTGAGCTTGAAAAATTATTTAAAATAAAGGGCAAATTTTGTTTTATTTTCACCTAACATATTCTACATGCACAGTTGGATCATCATTAGAATTCCATATGAGTCAAATAGAATTTGAAAAATATTAAAATTGGAAGGGAAGCATAAAATTTTAAATTAGATATTTGTTTGTTTTTTAAATCAAATGAACTCAATGCATTAATTTTAAATCAAAATAGAGTTGGACCTCTGTTTAACAATGTCGCTAAATTCCGAAACAGAAATTCGTTGTGTAAAATTCATTAAATAGAGATTCATCTTTTAATGTACTTTATAAAACCCACATAAAACAAATTTCAAACTCCATAAATTATGAAAAAAAGCAATTATCCATATACTTTTTTGTTAACTAGTATCTATTTATTTTATATATCTTGCTCATCAAAAAGAAATCTACAAGAAAAACAAGAAAGAAAAAGCATTGTACAGGAATACGCTGCACTTTCAAATTTAAAAAATAATTTTATATTAAAATTGATGAATGCTTTTATTGACATTTTCTAATTTTAAGCCTACAAGTAATTTTAAACATAGATAATTTTATAACCACTAATTTTAAGTATACACTACCACATGCGTCTTCAGATTTACTCGAAATTACTGAGAAAATCTATCACCGTAAAATCCTGCGTATAACGGGCACCCATACTCTCAGGCTACATTTTTTAACTTTTAGATATATTCGCTGTATAATGCGCATCCCGTTTTTACGATGGAACCTGAAATATACAACAGCAGTGCTCTTATGTTTTGAAGTCATTTATTCAAGGTATTATGCTAGACTTTTGAAAAAAATTTAGTATACTTCTAGAACAACCCATTATGTTCATTAGGAATGCCATTTTTTTTAAAAAAATTTATATATAAGTCTAATTTTTTTTCTCATGCTCATTGTTTTAATTTTGGAGCTATCATTTTAAAACTGCGTATAACGCGCCCCCGTAAATTTCGATTATATTTTTTGTGTTCGAAGTGCGCGTTATACGCCGATTTTACGGTACCTTAAAATTCGGCGTATAACGCGCGCCCTTACTTTAAAGTTGTATTTTTTTAACTTTTAGGAATATTCGCCGCGTATAACGCGCACCCCCTTCTTTAAGAAGATATACAATGTCTTATGTTTTGGAGTCATTTATTTGAGGTATTATCCCAAGCTTTTGAAAAAATATAGTATACTTCAAGAACTATAACTCTTTCGGTTCTTAAGGCATGTCATTTCTTTTAAATAAACAGTACTTCGATATGTGTAGAAGTAAATTTTTTTTAATGCTCATCTTTTTTGTTATTTTTAAGGCTATCGTTTTTATATCCGGCGTATAACGGTCACCCTTAAATTTCAAACTTATTTTTGTGTTGAAAGTGTGCGTTATATATCGGATTTCACGGTAATTTTATTTGAGATTTTTGTTTAAAATCACTGCAACACACACACTTTATTGCTTTAGGAGAGTTAGGCACTTGGAAAAACCAGTTCAAGGTCATTGTGTTATGAGAGCCAACCATCAAATGTGTTAAAAAAGAAAATAATTTGAAATATCCAAAAATATTTTTAAAATATTGAGATAAGAAAATCCAATCACAAGAGAAAAAGCTCGCTAAATAAAAATACACTACTCTGCTTAGAAGCACGAAGAAAATAGAAAAATGTCCTTGGTTCCAGGAGAAAGCTCGTAAAATAAAAAAATACGCAAAACACACACACACACATAAGTTCATAAAATGGAGGTCCGACTGTAATTTTAAAAAAAACGACAAAATATCAAAAGTTGCATTAAAAATGAAAACAATTTTCTTAAAAAATTAAATTTAGGAGATAAGCACAAAATTTAGGCTGGGAATTTTGTTTGGACAATGGCAGAGAAGCATATAGATTTATTATATATAATATTACTTTCAGCCAACTTACTGTAATGTAGTAATAGGGCTCAATGCAGCCACACATTTATATGAAACGGATCTAAATATATTTTTTAATTTAACTTAAATATCCAATTGATTAATAAAGCCTCCACTCAAGATAAACAGAATATTTAGTAAATTGACAGGATTTATTATAGAAGAAAAGGTAAGTTACAATAAGAAACTTTCAAAGTTGATAAATTATCTCGAATTCAAATTCGACGTACCTGAAGTTAAATCAGCAACATCAATGGAATAAATGGAGATAACTTCCTTTTGAAAGAACAGGACATTTTTCTCTTAAATTCTATCTCTGTACAAAAAAAAGCCATTTTATAATAATATAGCAAATGCAATTCACTTGAAGTCTTAGATACTCATTAATAGCAGTAAACTTATATACAAGTAGAAATTGAATAGATGAAACAACTAGTATATTATCGCTTGCAAAATATAAGCATAAAACTAAAAATTGTTTTATTTTATTATCGTTTGATTTTATGTTTTAGCTTGAAAACACATTATCCGAGGTTAATTATTTTCTGTTTGTATTGAATAATTATGTTCTTTTCTACTGTGAAAAGGTTTCTTAATGTACATTTTTGCTAACTATTTCTTACCTTCTTTCGCATTTCAATTTCTTTTTTTTTTTTTACTTTCGAATACGAGCTTCACTGCTGGATTATTATTAAATTCAGCTATATCCAAAAATATTTTCAGCTTTGCATTTCACTTTTTTCAGAGAGCAAAAACTACTTTATTTCACACTTCAAAAAAATAAAGAATTCTATACTATGTAAATTAGATCTCTGGCACTCATTGAGATTTCATTTTAAAGGAGTATTTTTTTGAATTGCGACGATGGGCTGCTTCAATATGCTGTTTTTGCTGCATTAAAATCGTGGGTATTGTCTAAAAAACACTTTCATTTGAATTTAAGTTTTCGTATTTTTACTTTCAGAAAATAAATTTATTTAATGTTAAAAAATTACAATTTTACGTTCAAGATAATTTTTTATCAGTGTTTCCTTAGAAATTCTCAAATTCCTTCATCAAATTTGTTTTAACAAAAAACAATTTATTTTTGATAAATCTAGCATGTGCGCAGATTGATGTTTGTGTTTGGCTTGTTAAATTTAATAATATTTGTATCTGAAAGATATTTTTGTTTTATTTTTTTAATCTTCTCGCTGATGTATTTCGCAAGAAAATTCCACTGTGCCTTGAATTTTAAAGTTATTTTTTTAAACAAAAAAAGTTTAAAAATTGAATTATTATAAATATATGCATCAAATCAATGTTGCTATGTTTTTATTTCACATTAAATTCTTGAGATATACTTTTCTGTGCTTATTTCATCTAACAATGAAAAAGGCTTATGGAGTGATAGCAATGTTTTCTCAGAAACAAAAAAATGTCTTCTTCGTTATTAAACCAGGTCTAAATTTTACGAGGCAAGTTGCCAATACCCCTCATGTTACTTCATATTGCACAGTTAACAATTAATTAATTAATTAATCAAAAATAAAATAGAACCTCTAGCCATATTGCACGAAACTAATACACGTAATTAATTTTGTTTTGAAATATGTAATACACCAGGTGTTGCCGAATTCGATAGATAAATTCAGAGGGGGGTTATAGTAGGCAGCATGGGGACAACAAATCAGCGTAGAACATTGGGTCGCAAACGACGTTTAGTCGGAGAAAATCGTGATAAAAGTAGCCGTCTGGCGAATGATGCACCAAATGGGAGGAGTGGCTAAACGAATGTGCAGACTTGGAGCCATGGGAACATTAAAAAAACCTGCACGTATGCAAATTTCCCACTCACCCCGAAGTTTTACAGGGAGTACCACCCACTGAGCACCAAAACGTGTGGTTCAAGCTCCATGGTGCACCAGCACACTTTTCGATTTCAGTGCTAAGCCACCTCCACGTTACATATCCTCGGAGATGGATTGTAAGTAGTAAACTTATTGCTTAGCCTCCGAGCTCCCTGGATCTCAATCCCTCGGATTTCTTCTTCTAGGACCACCTTATATCGCTTGTGTATGAGTAGAGGCTATCGTAGAGGCTCTCAAGTCACGGATCGTTGCTTCGACTGACATCGACAGCACATCGAATTTGTTTGAAAGCATCTCTCAGTCTTTCGTCCAACGGTGTCAGCTGTGCTATGACCTAAGCCACCGCAACTTGGAACAATTCCTAGGACAATCACTTGTCGTTGCTTTTCTGACGTTGAGCTGCGATGCATTATTCATATTGTAAACATGCTTTATGTGTAATAAATGTATGGCAGTGGTAACTATATAAGACCAGTAACAGACTCCGGACTGAAGTGATCATTTTGGTCCAGTGGTATGTTACGTACTTACCGAACCGTAGGTCACGAGATCGATCGACATTGGTGAACTTGACTCAGAACTTAGAAAATACGAAGCCTTCACGCAGCTGTTGTGACGCCATCTACCCGCCGCAAGAGCAACCAAATCCGGAATACACACTTAACGCAACAAACAAAGCCGTCAGACACACTTGACGCAGCAATCAAATCCGTCAGACCCAATTGACGCAACAGCAACAACTCACACGCTTGACAAAACAACTATATCGTTCGTTCGCCTATCCACCGACTCATTGGTAGGGAGTGTGTGTGGGGGTGGTAACTATATAAACCAGTAACAGCCTCCGGACTGAAGTGATCATTTTAATCCAGTGGTATGTTACCTGCTTACGGAACCGTAGGTCACGAGATCTGTCTACCACAAATATATTTATTACTTCTTATTTTCTCTTTTTGTTCTACTCGACATTCCACCCTTCATAACTGGTTTTGCGAATTACTCCGACTAAACGTGGCTTGTGACCCCATGTTCTATGATGATTAGTCGTCCCCATGCTACCTACTATTACCCCACTGAATTAGTCGATCGAATTTGGCAACACCCTGAATAATTTTCTTGTGTGAAAGCAAGAGTTCGGAAATTCACATTTTGTCAGCAGAATCAATAAAATATCTCAATATTTTCTTTAAAAAAAAATATTTGATCGCATTCAATTCTCTGTTTCCAACAGTCTTCACTCCATCATTTTTTTTTTCATTTTTTACTCGAATTATTTTGTAATTAATGTAATGTAAAAAAAATTCTTAATTTATTATCATACTTTATTCTATATGTATGTAATTATATACATGTTTAAGGTTTTTAACATTGGATCTTTAAATGGAGTTATCTTAAAATGTATTCGAATTTCTTCGACTCACAAAACAATTTAATTCATCAATTTTTGTAACTTTTTTAGTAAACTTTTTCCTGTTGTCCTAATTTAAGTTTTGCGTGCTTAAAGCTCATAAAATGCTCGCAATCTTAAAAATGCAATCCTGAAAAAGAATCGTTGCAATTTAATATTTCATCATTAAATTAATTATTCATACATTTAAGACTTTGCTTATTTGACATGTTTTTAGAGTTTTGTTAAGAGCTTCTCAAATTAAATTATTTCGCTTTGTACTTGATTGTTGTTTTAATATAGACTAAAAGAAAATTATTTATTCTTGTTTCAATTTTTTTTCTTTATTTTTAAATAATTTAATTTGCTGCTTTTTTTAAGTTTTTTTTATTATTATCAAAGCATTTTAAATTGAATAATGTATTTTTTAAAATTCAAAGCTACGTATCTCTTCTATAAACGTGATTTCAAAGCTTCCTGCTCTCTAACCATTGAATTTTAAAATTTTAATTTGAAAATCCTTTTGTATTCTTTTTAATTTATTTATGCTTGATGATAATTTGTTCGAATTTACTCAAACGGTAGGGAAATGCCAGATGATTATTTTTAAGCTAAGAAAATGTTATAAAAATTTTTTTTAAAAAAACTTGGAGAACAAATTAAAATTCTAATTTCTTTTCATTTATTACGAGTCTTGGAAGAATTTTTTTTCTACAGTTTTCAAAAAAATAGAGTACGCTTAACAATAACAGAAATCTGAATAAAATGGAAATGACATTAGAAAAGCAAAAATTATGGTGTAAAGGAATTAATTATAATTAAATTAGATGATGTAGAAAACAAACCTCTAAAATCTTTTTCTCAATTAAAAATCCGATTTTTTTTTTCAAAATATAACTGAAGACAAACAATATAAAAAAAATTTTTTGAGTCAATTCCTACTTAGGTCAACAACAAAAAATTTTATTTTATATAGTTACTTTTTATTAAATAATTACAATTAATATAAATATGTATATACATATGACACAGAATCCCAATATTAAGTTTCAAAAAATAGCAAGTTATTTTCCTTTCTATATATGGTGTTGGACTATTTTTTTGTTTGTTACTATTTATTCATTCATAAATCACATTCTCAGAAATTAGGCCATCCCAGGTAGGATTCGAACCCACGACCTTTGCATTATAAGTCCTACTAACTATCCATTGCGCTACAGGGACACAACGAGCCGTTTTCCTTTTTATATATGGGGTTGGATTATCATTTTTGTTTGCTACTATTTATTCATAAATTAAATTGAATTAATGAATTAATATTTGAAAAAAATGTATTGACATCAAATGCCATCCACTGCAAGTTTTGAAAAATGTATTTGAGCTTGAATGAGTGAATAACAAGTATTTTATTAACGATTGAAACTTTGAACAAGATATATATATAAATCACAATTCTATAATTAAGCAAAAATTTGAAATTATATGAATCCTAGAATACAAAATCCCATTTAAAAATATCAATGGCGAATATAAAAAATAATAAATACCAACGTTATATATATATATATATATATATATAGAGAGAGAGAGAGAGAGAGTGAACTATTAATAGGAATGATATTGATTATGTTCTAAATGTCATCTAATTTAAATATTAACTCCCGGCATGTCTGAAAATTATTGTTACAGATACTTATTTCAGATTATTTTAAAGGAAAAATGTACATAAGTATTCTACCGTCAACCAATTTCGCCAAATCAAAAGACGTCGCCAAATGCCACTATATCCAGCCAGTTTTGAAAACCGCTCCCTAGCAGATAATAATAAAGATTATAATAAAGATAAACAGCATTTGGTTATATCTTTTGATTTGGTGAAATTCTTCGACGGTATAGTACATAAGTACCTGTAAAAATCAATCTCCAGACAAGTAATATAAAAAAAAATAAGTCAGTTCCTGCTTAGGTCAATAGAGAACAATTTTATTATAGTTACTTTTTGTTAAATAATTACAATTAATATAAATATGTACATACAGGTGACAAAATCACAATATTAAGTGACAAAATAGAACGTGATTTTCCTTGCAATTTTCTATTTTCCTTTCTATACATGGTGTTGAACTTTTTTTGTTCTTACCATTTAATCATTAATTAAATTTAATTATTCTAATAAAATATGCAGTAAAAAAAGACATAACATTCTCAGAAATTAGGCCATCCCAGGTGGGTTTCGAACCCATGATCTTCGCATTTTTAGTCTTACAAGCTATGCATTGCGCTACAAGGTCAACAACGAAAGGTTTTCCTTTCTATGTATGCGGTTGAACTGTTATTTTCATTTGCTACTATTTATTCACATTTAAATTTAATTAATGAATTAATATTTGAAAAAATTTGTATTAACATCAGGTGTCATCCACTACAAGTTTCAAAAAGTGTATTCGCACTTGAATGAATGAATATATATATGTATAGTCTCTTGTGTAGCTGAACGTGTGACGTTAATATTCACTTACTCATATATATATATATATATATATATATACATAGGGAGAGAGTTAACTAACAGTAGGAATTGAAAAATAAACTGCATCTTTTATTCAGTATAATTTTTTAACGAAGTTTTCCTATAATTATGTTTTGTTTTAGTATTTTTATTAGTTACTTAATAAAAAAAGGTATATTTTAAATACATTTTTGTAAATCCAAACGCTGTGCATAAATTAATAAAGAACTTGAATCTGAGAAGTTAACAATATCCCATAAGGAGAGTTAAAGATTACATTAAAGAATACGAAATGGCTAGCTGACAAAAACTTTAAACCTGTTTTGCTCGGTTTTAAATTTTTATTTGAACTAATTATTTTATGAAAATTTAGATTCACAAGATTTTTTCTTCTCTTCTAAAGTTGTGATACCGCCCCCCTTAGGTGACCGTTTCTTTGATTGTCAGCGTGGGCTAGAGGTGTAGGGTTTTGCAAAAGGAATAGACATTTTTAATTCTTAATATGACTTTATTAAGAATGAAACTTAAGCGTTTAACAATTTAGATGATATTATTTAGGCGAGAATCTACAATGAACAAACACACAGTAATAGTTAAACCGAATCGCGTAACTTAGACCACCATAAATACTTAATCCACCTACTCTCACTTCTAATAATATTACAAGTCCTAATATCAAATAATCAATCCTACCTTAATCCAAATTTAGTTTCACTTATGAAGAGGCGTCTGGGAGCTCGTGCAATGGTGTGCACCTTGACCTAACGGCTTATCTTCAAGGTAACTTCCCAATTGGCTGTCAATTCTCGCTTGTATTACTCTCACCATAACATTCCCCTAATTGTCATACGACTTACTGGAACTTCTGTTATTTAAAAGCTGTCTTATTTGCATTTCTTGTTCACATTTCGCTTCTTGGGTTTTGGTTGGAAAAGAGTTGCCATTAATCTTGGCCCCCAAAGAACCCAGAGGTCATGTTAAAGAAAAGACGCGTGAGCCCATCACAAAGTTATTTAGAAGATTTTTAAGCAGCAATTGAAAAATGTGTTTGTTACGTTCCACATGTGTAATCTTGTTTAAGAAATTAATAAGATTATTGTTTTACAAAATATTTTAAACACTTTTATTTATATTTCTATAAAAGGCAGATATAAACTTTTGCAGTTTCATAGTTTTTAATTAAGATTTGATTCACAGAAAACAGAGCTTGAAATTTGAATTTTCTTCCAAAATTTGCTATAATCTTAAATTTAATTGGATCTAAACATAATGAATTTACTTCAATTAAAAACAAATTGATTAAACAGAACAAGATTATCATAATAAAAGTTGGAACAAGTATCATAATCATGAGCTTCACGACTAAAAAAAAACATTTTACTTCAATGACACTCAAACATTTTTTTTTAATATCATTACCTATGTAACATAAATTCTCAAAATTAATTTATGATTGGCAATTTTAAACCAATAAAATCCATGTATCGCATTAAATTATTTAAATGTTTAATACATAAGATGCAATTGTCACCGTAAATTAACTGGGGGGAAATATCGTTAGAGAAATGTCATTCCGTAATTGAAGATTTATTATTCTGCGTGCCTGTGTTTAATTCGAAATAATACCATTTTAATGAATAGGTGTATATTACATGACGTCAACTTGTATACACATTCGAATGCATAAATTGAAGATTTATCAGTCCCATTGCTAATTAGACATTATGATTGCTGCAATAATTAATTATAAAAGTAGTGTATCTTTTTTAATAATTATTAATTACAAAGTATTATTTAACACCTAGAAATTTATTAGAGGATTTTAATGTTTGAAAAATTGAATAAATATCATTTACTATTATTGCAGAGAATTCTTATGAAACTAATACATTTCGTCTATACCGCTCTTGAAAA
>BMAV01010397.1:88225-99244 GCA_019973955.1 Trichonephila inaurata madagascariensis
GGTGGGTTGAGTTGTTCTGGGAGGAAGTTTACCCCAACTGACACTTGAAGGGTTGGGGGTTCATCGAATATATATATATACATACATTCATACATATATATATATTAATCCATTAATTAAATTTAATTAATTAATTTTAGTTTTATATCGGAAAAATTAAATTTGTCTCCCAAATGAAGGCAATAGATGGCGACAGTATGCATTGAATACCCAACTACCAGGTATGAAAAGCTCAATTTGTCTTTCAAGTATTGCAAGAGATGGGTGGATTTTTCTTTGTCAATTTAAGTAGGAATTGACTTTAAAAAAAAATTATATTACTTGTTCTATAAATAGTTGAATAGTTCGAGTAACATCAAATTCTATGTTATCTGCAAACCAAATAAAAAATCAATATGATCTAAAAGTATAATCAGAAACTCTTAGACTTCCTCTAACAATTTGGAGGTGGGTACATTTAACTAAAAGTGGATGCATGCTATGTATAAGGCAAAATCCCATTGTAACCTCGTGTAGAAATATGGCTTAGTTAGATGTACAACAAATGTAGCCAGGAAACATTATAAGGTAGATTTTTTTTTATTGCAATTGTGTAAAATTAGAAAAGTTAAATTACAAAATGTCTGGGTTACAAAAATTTGAAAAAAACAACAACAGAAGCATTAAAATTACAAATCATTGTGAAATTGCTCGAATTGTTCCGTAGGACAAAAAGGTATTCCGTTAAGTGTCCTGTCATTTTTGTTTCCATTTCTTCATCTTCTTCGTCGCAAATAGATAAATCCGTATCGGAGTCACTGTCGTATTCATTGGTTTCCGGTAAATATTATCATTAAGCATCATTTTCGTTGAAATACAACGACGGTGCTCTAAATAGCCGTTGAGCCGCAAATCCTCTCGTGAGGTTGGTGGAAAGGGAAGAGAGGAGGGAGGCCCCTGACCACCTCCCCAGGGTGTTCTCTCTCAAAACTGGAAACAAACTAAATCGCACTGTCACCTACATGGTGTTCGAGCTATGAGGCTCTGGCTAACAACAGGCGTACAATCTAGCACTTTGCCATGATGAATTTCCTGGGCCTCGATCTGCCACATGCCGATCAGGTAGCATTGGTAACAACAACTATAGGGCAGATTTTAATGAAATTCAGTATGTACGAAGGATTGATATAATGCAAAAAAATAACCATTCAAGTCTTGTAAAAAAGCATTGTTCCAACTTAAACTCTATTGGAATATTTCCAAATTTGAGTCGTAACTTCGATCGCTTTTTTATAGAGTCCAAAGATATTTGAATATATTCAACGTAAGAAACGATTGAACAAATGAATACACCAACGCCGGCTCTAGTAGTTTTGCCGATCCGGACAAAAATTGAAAATTCCGCCCCTCTCTCTAAAGCCAAAAATTATACTTAAAAAAAGAGGAATTGTTCTCATAGATATACACCTATAGAATAATTTTTGCGAACTAAAGGGGAGAATAACAGTTATATATATTATTTTAAATCTTAAAAAATACAAAATAATTTGAAACTAAGAACATAATTACCTGTTATTATTTGAAACGAGTAAAATGTAAGAAAAGGAATCACCCATTTCAACAGGTCAATTTCTTCGAAAAAAAAGTCTACTGATGGTGGGGATCACAAGCGTTTATTTTAACTTTTAGTAACTACACTCGAGACTAAAATAAAACATCTCATTTGGCTCTCTTGCTACCAAAAACTCTTATTACCCCTGTCCCCTTTTGGATAACTGAAACCGGACATCGTATAAATGAAAGGAACGTCCGTTGCAAGGAGGTGTTTGTTGTGACCCCACTCCGCACTGGGGAGAATACTAATGAAAGATGTGTAAACATCCAATTTTATGATTTAACATGTACTCCCGCCTCGAATCCTTCAAGTTTCAACAGAAGAGAAAATTGTCATTAAACATACAGAGCATAAAATAAGGAAATAAAATACGTTCAGTAAAATACTAAATTCCAACCCAATAATATTTCAGAAAATATATAAAAAATTTTGTAACAAAAAAATATTTCTCAAATTGGATCCAAAAGCCGCCCTTAAAATTCGCCTTCCCGGGCATGGGTCCGGTTTGTCCGGCCCTAGAGCCGCCCCTGAATACACAACATTATTCGCAAACAATTCTACTTCTCATTGACAAATTTATTCGAATATTTTATTTAAATTACTGGAAAATCAAATAATATCCGTAATTCCAAAATTTTACATTTAACTACTGGTGAATTTAATCTTTCAGACAGGATTATTGCTTAAAGCTCAATTTAAACTTTCAGCAGAAAGAGAGGTAGGAAATATTTATTATAATAATGGCTTTCTAATTTCCCATTCCTCTCCACATCCGAGAATTAATTTACTCTTGTGAAATAGCTTTCCGACGAGAGATATCTTTCGAAATCATTGCCACTGACAGAAAGCAAAGAATAAATCTCCCTCAATATTCTTGAAATTTCATTCCGATTTAATCAGTTGTTTTCTGCTAACTGGGCATCCGTGGAATATTGCATCAGAATAATTGGAAATGTACACAGAATAAATTCTCGACCGTCATCCCTTTGCTTTTATATAATCTGGAAAATGGCGGAGAGAAAGCTTTATGCTAATGCGATTACAAACCTACGTCATCATTTATTCTTAGGATGAAGTGAAGTGAAATCAGAATTGAAGCAAAGTCGATATAGTCGGTATGAAGTCGGTTATAATTTAGAGAATAAAATGTAAAAGGTAAAGGGATAAATTATGTGAATAGAATAATTTTACAGCGACTTATTTAGTTTTTTAGTGAAATACAACGTATGATCAAAAAGTACGAAAAATTTTTTTCACAAAACCAATTTTAAAAACTGTAAGCTTGAATCATTGTTTCCCTTTAATGATTCTTAAATATTTCTTGGAGGGAGCTAAAATTAAACAGTACAAAACTGGAACCCATTTTTCGAATATCTACATCAGGCACCAGCAACCTACAGTACGCGTGCCACATTTTGCACGAGGCACAATACTCAGTGGCACTCTACCAATGTGTCATTTGTTGAGTTGATGGAAGTTGATGGTTTGAAGTAGAGTTTAGTGGGCTAAAATCTTCAGGATTATGGAAAGCAAAATGTACTGAATTACGAAAAAAACTGGAAGATAACTCTAACGAGAAATCGAGAGCTGTTTCAAAATAATGAATGCCATTTCGGGAAGGATTTAATTGAAGAAAATTGGATGCACTCTGCTGCTTGGTTTTGGCTCCACATATCTGCGTAAGAAAATCTCTTTTCTCATATCAATAATGTTTTCAATCGGCAAAGAAGTTGTTTTACAACTGAATGTTCAGAATCATGTCAAACAGAACGCAGAAATTATACCCCACCTATTACTATTTGGAGTAGAGCAGTGCGTGGACAAGGTTCGTATTAAAACTGCGTTTCTCAAACTGTGGAGCGCACCTTCCTAGGGGGGCGTGATAACTCTACAAGGGAGACGCGAGCGTATTGAAAAGTCGAAAAAACAAAAGATTATTTTAAAACATTATTAATTTATTGAAAGTAAACAAACAAAATGCATTCTGACATAATGAAAAATAAAATACACATTTACACTGATATAATACATTTATAAATGTATCAGTATTGCACAATGTAGTTTATAATTAATTTAACAATAATAAAAGCAACATTAATAATGACCAATGACCCCATGGGCTTGTCATAGATAAAATTATATACAAAAATTAACACTTATCTTGATGATATGTACGGTTTATAATTAATCAAACTGCCGATCAAAAGTTACGCGATTCGCTCCCCAATGCCACCGTTTTCTACGTAGGTGCGCGTCTGTGATATATTAAAGGGGGGAGAAAAGATTTGAATAAACAAATCCTCTGAAATGAGGGAATTGCAAACACTGTCATCCTTTTATTGCATTTTAAAGCCTTCGGAATAATTTTATGGATAACAGAACACAGAAAAGATCATACTTCGGAAAGACGTATATATACATTTGGGGCAATTAATGCTTTGGCTCAGTGGGACGTTTATATACGCCTGTTGCACTTAAGGGGTTAAGGTAGAGTTGTAGCTTCAGTGTCAAAGTGTATTATTTAATTAAATACAATGTTATTGCATAGAGAGGGGGCGTGATGAAAATTATAATTGAATATTGGGATATTGAAACTTTGAGAAACACTGTACTAAAATATTCATTTTTTATTTAACTATATTGAAGTGGAATACTTATGTTTAATGTTATTTATTTCTTATTTTAATTAATATTCTGAAAAGATACATAATATACATGCAATATATACACAATTTTATTTGTTATTTATGTTGAAGGAAACGTTACACTTCATGTTTTTACGTCAATAAACATTTTTAAATGATCCAAAATTAATATACAGGGTGTTGCCACATTCAACGGACAAATTCAGAGGGGTGATAGTAGGCAGCAGCATGGAGACGACACATTAACATAGAACATGGGTCGCAAATCACATTTAGTCGTAGTAATTAACTTAATGTGTTATGAAGGGTCTGATGTGTTGAATGGAATGAAAAGAGCCAATAAGAGAGAAGAAATTCATTTATTACACACAAATCATGTTTACTATACGAACAATATATCACAGCTCGACAACAGAAATGCAACGACACATCATTCTCACAGGAATTGTTCGAAATCGCTGCCGCGTTAGTCATAGCAAGCCGACACGACGGACGAAAAGTTGTCAGGCCCGTTTAAGCAAATCCGATGTACTGGCGATGTCAGCTGAAGCGACGACGATCCATACAGTGAGATCCTCCACTGTAGCCTGTATACACAAGTAATATCAAGTGGCCCAAGGAGAAGAAATCAAAAAGATTGAGGTCTGAGAAGCTAGGAGGCTAAACAACAGGTCCACCACGCCCAATCCATCTCTGGGGATATGTAGCATACAGACGGTTTGCACTGAAATCGAAAAGTCTGCGGGTGCACCATATGTGCACCACATGCATGAACCACATGTTCTGTTGCTCGGTGGGCGATACTCACTGCAGCAACTCCGGGGTTAGAGTGGGAAATTTGCATACGTACAGATTTCCTTAAAGCTAGCATGGAGATCAAAGTCCACGCATTCGTTTGGCCACTCCTCCCGTTTGGTTCATAGTCCTCTCGACGGCTACTTTTATCACGATTTTCACAGACTAAACGTCGTTTGTAACCCCATGTTCTATATTTATTTGTCGTCCCCTGCTTACTATCACCCCTCGGAATTTCTCTGTCAAATTCAGAAACACTTTGTATTATGAAATTCTAAATCTGTATTCCTAGTCTTTAATTCCTGATTTTGCTTGCATTGCCACTAAACTCGAAGTGCTTCAAATATTTCCTACAGTATGGCACCCTTAATCATATTGGTACAGTGGTTTGGCACACCACGGCAACAAGGTTGCCAATCCCTGATCTACACTGTCTGGTCAAAAGTATCCAGAAACCCCTCTAAAGAAGTGAATCTGGCCCGTGACGTAATTTGATGAGTAAAAGAAAGCTACAAAAGCTTTGGTATTGGTAGTATTTATAACAAAAATTTTAAACTAATATTAACGTCGGAGCTGTCGCGCTGGGCACAGAGTCACCATAGGTACGCGAAATGTTTTATTCTGGGAAAACTATTTATATGTTACAAAAGACATCGTCATTATCCTTCTATATGACAGTTTTTATGGGAACTAAAATGTATTTGTCATATATATATATCTCTCTCGCTTTTGGTGGAGTGGCAAACGTTTATTTACAATCTTACGGTACTTGGTGGGATTGAGTTCCCCGTGCGACCACTTCTGTAGCAAAGTATTTTCTATGAACAGACAACACTTTCCCCCTGTGAACAACTTAGTGGTTTTGATTGCGGTGTTGTACTACTCATTATAGTTTATAAATGTAAATGAAGAGAATATAAAAAAGGAAATGTGCATCTCCGATCCCTATTGGATGAAGTTGAAACAGATCAAGCAAGGGAAGAACCTGATTAAATAATAGATATTAATCATGATAGCGAACGAAAATTTGAGTAAAGAAATGAACATAAAACATTTGAGTTGAAAGGAAAATTTTCAAATGCTATCTAAAAAGAATTCCATCAAGAAAGATATGAAGCCACTTGTGCACCACAAGACACAAGCAAGAAATAGTTCAACATGCTGTTTCTTGATCATCAAAGGACAATAAAACTACAATAACTTGAACAACCCTTGACTTGATAACAACTTGACAGTTTTGTCTGTAAATATCATTCCTGTAATATTAGCGAAGAGTGTCTGTGATTATTATTCCTTATTAAAGTCACGCACATTCGAAACATTTTAGTTCAGTTTGATTGGATTCTTCCTCAAATTATCAAAGAAAAATTGAAAAGTCATTAAAAGTAGGTAAATATACTTTCTCTTAGTAAAATTATTCACTGGAATCACGATTTTTATAGTGTACAATAAAAATAATTATTAAAAAAAAAGATTGGGGTGACTCAGTCACCCTGCGCGACCATTAATGTTAGTATCGAGTTCACGACTGCTCATGGATTAAGTAAAATCTACCATTTGTGACATATGCTATCTGTCAAATAAGATGAAGTAGGTTCTTTTTTCTTTCGACCAAGGAAGCTGAATCAAAATATGATTAATGACATTTCAATGGTATTTTGAAAAAAACTACTTCAATCTTAGGAATATTAAAACTATAGTCTAATAATAAATTGACAGAACTTAGAAATTAAGTTTGATAAAATTCGAGAACTAGGAGCAAAAGAAGATAAACTTTGAAGACTACATTTAATAAATTTATTCTAAGAAATGCCAATTATAAGTTATTGGATAGGTATTTTAAATTTTTCAGCTACTGAGCATATTTTTACAAAAAGAAATATTAGTTGAATAATTCATACAATTTGAATATTTAATAACATAATATATACACTAGATAAACTTGAGATAAAGTTAAAATAAAATAAGTTTTTCAAACGATATTTAATTTCCGACTATAAATGAGATCACAATAACTGTTTTAAAAAGAGAATTAAACATATTTTAATAATTGAGTTAAATATAAGTTTAAGATTGATGACTTTTAAATTAATTCAATATTTTTTTTAATGACGGGCTATTTTAAATGAATTTATGATTTTTGATGCATTATGTACAACATTTCAATTGCATTTTTTCGTTATTTTAAGGGAACTCAAGACGCAAGAAAGGCAACTTTGCGAAAAAAGTTGTTAAAAATCTGTATAAGCAATTTCGTATAATTAAAAATACAAATTATTGGATTATTTTTTAATTCTTTCGTATTTTATAGGCTTGGAAGCGTAATACAATAGAATGACTCCTCAAATTGCTTATAGTCATTTTCTCAAAATGATTTTTTAATTCAATATCCTCCTAATAATTTAAATTTTGTTTAAAAACTCCAAAGGTTAAATTTTTATTATACAGTAAAAAATTCCCCCATGATTTTTTTTACTAGTAAAGTATTTTTAATGATATAGATACTTAATTATTAATTTATTTAAAGCGCTTCTTAAAAATGGAACTGAGCTGAAAAGTTTATTTTATTTTTCCATTTATGTTAATGATTTTATCGCAATGTGAGAAACTCACAGCAATGTGTTTAAATTTTAGTAAAAATTGTATAAAAATATTATTTTAAATTTTATATCGCACAAGGCAATTTAAGTATGTAATGAGCAAGGCTTTTGGTATGACTGTATAATTTGTTAAGTTTGATATAACACTATTTTTGTTAACCAATTTTTTGTGAGTTATAATCAGATACTAAGGATCATTTAAACAGAGTTGCAAATATCCTAAATCTAGTGATTTAACAACTTAAGTTCCATGTTCCTTTATAAAATATTTTGGGATTAATCACATTATTAATAAGTTCACATATATATTTTTTTTTCTTTAAGCATTAGAAGGTAGGATAAATTAATATACTAAAAAAATAATTTAAGCGGTATTCAATAATGTTTTCTATGCAGCTACAGCTTAATCCCTGTTCAACACTCTTTAAAAAAATAAAAAAAAAGGTTCAAAATTCCTGCTATTTTCATTTTGCCAAGGAATAACAAAAAAGAAATAAATAAAGCTATGTATATATATTTAAAGCTATAATACTCATGGAAATAATTGAGGTATAAGTCATTTGTGTACCTTATTACTGAACAGTTATAAAATAATGACGAACAATATAATAATTCAAAAGCTTTAAATGCTTTTTCCAAACATAAAAATGCATAACATAATCCTGTATTTGCGTAATTCGTGCTGAATTTTAGGATGTTTATTAAAAATGACAAATTAAATTTTTAAATCCATTTTAAGTTCAGTATTTCTTAAATTTATTTCTCTTGGAGGTTTTTATGAATAAGAAAAATAAATTTATCTTGTTCAATAAAAAAAATTGATTTTATTGATCACATTCAGAACTTGGATAAATTTTTATTGTGATTGGAAAAACTAAAAGGAATACAGAAAACTATTAAATAAAAATAAAAAAAAAGAATGTACAGATAAAAAATGAATTATACGAAAGAAGAGCTCTATTCCAAACGTTCTATGTTATCGAGTTCTTAAAATAAAACTAAGGCATGACTTAGTCTAACTCGTATCTTATCATTCGAGCAAACGTATTTTTATGATTCTTAGTACCAAAACATTGTTAGAAGTTACGTAAAATATTTTTAATGTATTAGTCAATAAGATACGAGTTATTTTAGGAAAAAAGAAAGTTTTATTTTCAGGATCATCTTCACCATTTAAGTGAATCTCAAAGTTATGAGGTCTGTCACCAAGAGTCATCGTATAGTTTTGCATCATGTAGCTCTACAACTGCTATGTTTAATAATAATGAAACCATCAAATTTTGTTTATTTAAATGCTATTATCACCAGATACATAGATTTGTTGTTGCTGTTGTTGCTAATGTCACCTGTCTGACGTAGTCAAATCGAAAATCCCACTAAATTAATTGTGGCAAAAGACTCTTATTGTTGTCCGTAGCTTGAGCACTATACAGGTGACAGTACATTTTGCCTTGGTTTCGCCTCAATTTTGAGGTAAAACACCCTGGAGGGAATCAGGGGCCTCCCATCTCTCTTTCCCTTCCACCAACCTCACGAGAGGACTGACAGCTCAACGGCTATTTAGTACCCCATGCCGCAAAGGCACTACACATTTATAAACATCCATGCCTTCTCCGGGATTCAAACACAGGCCCAACGGCACAGAAGTCAGCATCACTAACCATTATACCAGATGGGCGGTACATAGATTTACTTTTAGTAAATGGTAAATTATTTCCAAATATACTTTACAAGCATTATAGAAGCAACAAAAAAGATCTGTTTGGTGTGGATTGTTTTTAAAGAATAAATATATTTATTTTTCTTGCATATAAAAAACTTTTAAAACCTTTTAATGTACTATATCGTTTAATCTTATATTCAACTAAATTTCTTTGTATTATGATTTTAAAAAATCTGTCAAAAATGGTACAGTGAAAATGTCGATAATTCTGTTTTTATTTCAAATAGCATTATATTACTGGTAAGAAAAACGCACGAATAAACATCCAGCTATATATTTCTCTTACCTCTCTTTCGTTTTCTGGAAAATCTTCTTTACAAAACAAATTCCATGGTTGAAGAAACATGAAAGAATCAAAAAATCTAAAAACAAACAAGAAAATGTATTTAGAAACGGTAATTGAATAAACAAATCCTATCGAATAACATTTACTTATGTATTATAAGCTTAATTCTGTCAAAGTAAACTCTTTTTATAGAAGAAGAGTTTTCCAATAATTTTGGAAACTTCTTTGTATTTCTTAAGATTTAGAAATAAAACTCTGAAAATAACTCATTGTCAAAATTCTAAGAACTTATGATTAAAATAAATTCAGCTCAGAGTATAAACTTTATTTGCCGTCAAACATATTTCGAAAAAAATGTAACTTAAATAGTTTAATTATGAAAAAAGCAAGATTAAAAAAATAAAATGACATGATGACTTTATCCGTAATTAAATTATATTACAGATACAATATATAAGTCAAAATTATAAATTAAATTTAAAAAATGAAATTTTATACGTAAGTGTCTCTTTAAAATTACTTTAACTCTTTCTGAATATCGTTTGCTAAAAAAAAACACATTAATTATTTGAATGCATTTGTCCTATTAAATACGAAATATTTATTCGCATATATTTTCAAGTAAAGAAAATTAACTGCAACTGTGTCTATAGCAGTGCTTCTCAAACTGTGGGGCGCGCCAACCTAAAGGGGCGTGATAAACCCATAAGGGGGGCGCGAGTACATAGAACAGTCGAAAACAAAAGATTATTTTTTAAAAAAATTATTAATTTATTGGAAGGAAGCAAAACAAAATACATTCTGATGTACTAAAAAATAAAATACACATTTATACTGATATAATACACTTATAAATGTATCAGTATGCAGAATGTGTTTCATAATTAATTTAACAGTACTAAGTTAAGAAGTTTAATAATTACCAGTGACCCTAAAGTTATGTCGTAAAATTCTATACAAAATTTAATATTAAACTTGATTATTTGTACGGTTTATAATTGAAGTCGTAT
Source organism: Trichonephila inaurata madagascariensis (assembly GCA_019973955.1). Classification (NCBI taxonomy): domain Eukaryota; kingdom Metazoa; phylum Arthropoda; class Arachnida; order Araneae; family Nephilidae; genus Trichonephila; species Trichonephila inaurata. The sequence continues at coordinate 98,879 of BMAV01010397.1, forward strand.
TGTAGCATTACCTCAAAGTATATTATTATTGAATTCAATACATTGTTATTGTATTGAGGGGGGTGCGATGAAAATTATAATTGAAAATTGGGTCGCAAGTATAGGAAGTTTGTGAAGCACTGGTCTATAGAGTAAAATTTAAATAAAAATATTACTGAAATGTGAAATATCTCTATCTTACATCTATGATTATTATCCAAGAACTTCTTCAGGGAAATTAAAATGATTACCATTATATTTATAAACCTTCCAATTTCTCAAAAAAAAAATATTAGTAGTATTTACTTATTACTTACTTAAAATATTAGTAGTAGTATTATAGCGTGTGTGTGTGTGTGTGAGTGTGAGCATGTATATCTGTAGATG
>BMAV01010397.1:110273-127802 GCA_019973955.1 Trichonephila inaurata madagascariensis
AAATTAAACTTGACAACTTTATTTGAAATTAAAACACTTTACTAGTGAGACTTTGGCTCTAGCAGCGAATCAAGCAAGGAGAGTAATTTTCCTTTTAAGTTAAATATTTCCAATGTTTTATAACTTTTAAAAATAAGCTGAGAAATAAGAGAAATGAAAAATTCATTTGGCCGTATTTTATTGCTTTTTATGTAATTTATTCATGTGTATTTCGTTTAAATTTAAGCAAAGTAAACTGTAATCTTATTCCTGGAATATATTTCCTGATTATTTTTCGTAATTTTTTATTCCCTCTTCTACTTTTTTTCTTACTTTTAGTAAGAATTTCCTTCACAGGAATTAAAGTGATTCTTTTAAAGAAAAAAATAATCAAATTCCTTCCTAGAAAAAAATAAAATGGAAAGTTTATTACTTTCAAAAAGAGAAATATCAGCTTTCATTTTTCTTGTGAGAGCATAACGTATTCAGAGATCATGAGTTTGTGTAGAAATTAATTTACACAAATAGTAATAAACACTTCTTTTTTTCCGTTAAAACGATATGTTATAGTTAACAATACATCTTATTAACGCAACAATTTTTGAGGCTCCTTTCGTTTTTGCTTTTATAACAGCCAAATTACTTAAAACATTGTATTTTATCAATTGAAGTGTTAAGAAATTTTGGTACTTACGTATTATGGGCTCACAAAACTCTTAAATTACAAATTTTTCAATTTTTTGAAAAAAAAATATATGTTAAAGCTTCAATATTTCTGAGTATTTTGGTACCAAAATTGTGTTGATACTATAAAAACTTCCGAAGTTATTGAGAAATAAGTAGTGAAATTTAAACGAAAACTCTTTCTTATCTTTAACTTCATTTTTCGCAAAACAAAAATTACTAGCTTTTGCGCAGGATTTCTCAGAAACTATTTAAGATATCAATTTGAAATTTTATACACGTGTTCAAAATAAGGCTCTTCATAACTTATACATCAATTTTTTCAATAAAAAAATTAGTAGAATTTTTTTTATTTGAATTTTGATATATTTTTTTCTTAAAGTTTTCATTATAATTGTATTAAAAAAATTTTTTTTTCCTTTAAATTACTTAAAAATTAGTATAACTTCAAAAGTGAACATTTTTATACCAAATAAAATTAATTTTGTAAATTTTGATCAATTTTGTACTTTAGAATCTTGTGCGGTGTAAAATACTAATTTTCATATTTTTTTGAAAAATTGTCCAATTTTTATTTCTTTATAACTTTTTAAATGTTTTCTTAAATTCTTTGAAATTTTGAAAAATATTGTAGATATATATGATTATCATGTGGTAAAAATTTCAAATTATTGTTTTGTTTTATTGCTAAGATAGATTGCTTTGAAAAGGGTGTTTTTTTTCGAGTGCACGGATATCTGTTAAGGGTCCTGTGAGCCCTTAAACCATCGATCATTTTCTCAAAATCAAAAAGTTATTTTGGTTGGTAGATTCACACATTCACATTCACCCCTTAAACAGTCAAATTTTTTTGCCCAAAATGTTCCAAAAAAGGTACATTTTTTATTGTATATAATTTAGCATAATACTTAACAAAATATAAAAATGGAAGAATTTTATTTTGAATTTTAATTTTAAAGTTTTCAAACTATTATTAGTTTTATAATTGTAGAACAGGAAAACCCCCAAATGCTTGCTTTTTATAAGCACACTCTGCATGCTGTGAAGAAAGTTTTATTTATCTTAAAAAATTTCTCTCGTACTTACAAAAAAGTTCATTTTCGTACATCTTTTTTAAACGGTTGAGGATTTTGTGTGTGTGTGCATATATATGCGAGCACAATTTGAAGCATGGTGCAATACTAAGTTTTACATTGCGGTGGGGCAAAGATAATATCGACTTTTTTGGATTATCTTTCCATTTTCATTTCTTCTCAAGCAACAAATTCCACATTGCCTTTCCAATTCTTGTTCTTAATCGAATATATTCGAGAATCAAAATTCCTGCCTTCACCCCCAAAGAAAATCCCTGATGAGCAGTATTTCAGGACCATGGACAAACTAAATCTTTTAAAAACACACACTAGTTCTAATAATCTCACTATAAAAATAAAAAATATGTGTTAAAATCAAATATAGAAAAAGAAAGTATCATTATCCGTATAGCATAAGAGCAAATCAGTTGTGACCAGTTTTCGGTAGCCCGTACGATGTACGGTCAAACCAGTTAAAGGGCTAAAAACAGTACAATACCTCAAAGAGTTTCATAAATTTGGCCATCACTGCTATAAAGGAACTTTGACTTAAACCAACACACCATTCATTTTAGTAAGTTTTATTCCAATTCTATCATTTAAATTATGTAGTTTAACATTTATAAGTAGCCAAATGAAAAAAAACATGGAAAAAAATATCGATGCAAAAAAATTTGAAAAAAATCAGTGAAGAACTTCTTGTGTTATTATTCATTTCAACTATTATTGATGTTTCTACTTAAGATAAACAATTTCACTCTAAATCATCCGAAAATAATTTTCTCGTGTTTTTTTTTTTAATAACAATCGCTTTTGTTTGGAATATTACATAATTTCTTCTTTGTGCGGAAATCATAAATTACTAATGCCTAGTAAAAAAATGGAAGAAAGTAATTTTGAATACGCGCGCACTTTATTATTTTTTTTCCTTCATAATACATGTTTTATGTATGATAAAGAAACAAATTTTTTTATATAAACATTTATTCTAAGAAATCTCTGTTCTTAATTAGGGGAAAAAATAATATTAATGGAGTTCCGTTTGTAAGAAATCATTTTTCCTGTTATTTTTATTTGTTGTTAAAAATTAAATAAAAACTTTTATTATTAAAAAATATTGCAGGAAGGCATGTAATTTTTCATACCTGAAGTAGTTTTGGATTAAATTTTGTTGCTAAAATATAATAAATATTCGTGGAAAATAATTTGCTTAAGGAATTTTAATACATTTATTATAATTGGATAAGATAGTTTATATATGTAAAATGAAAATAAACATGTTAATTTTTTTCTTATGAGCTGTTATAGCAAAAATTGATCAAGAATAAAAATGTTACATTGAACGTAACACATGATTGAAGCAAAAGAAATTTAAAATATAATTTTCTGAATTTATTCTTCTACTTGTTATATTTTTAGTTGAAAGCCAACTTTTGAATGATTTTTAAGAAACAAATTTTACTTCCTTAAAAAGAAATTATAAAAATTATTTATTTTTTTTTTTTTTTTTTTTTTTGTAATTTTAAAGATTTTAGAAAAAAGTAATCTAATATAATTTCAATTTATATATTTCTTCGAAAATTTCCTTAGAATAAGAAAGTTTTACATTCAAGTACAAAATATTTGCGACTATTGATTTAAAACGTTAATAAAGTTATAATACTTTATCTTTACATTGTTAAAATTTAATTAAATTTCCTTTCAATTGCTTAGAAAAATTGTAAATGTACACATAATACTTTATACATGATGCTGCAAAGTAAACAGTTGAATACGTATTGAAATATTTTCAGAATAATTGATATTCCGATATTATTCTAAAAATAATTGGTTAAATAATTTAATTTTCTAATTTAAACTCAGTTCAATTGCTGTAGTTAAGAAAATTTTTGAAGTAGACTTAAACAGGGTAGTAGTAGACTGCGGTATTAGTAGTAGTAGACCGTAGGTCTTCTACTATTTTTAACTGTGATTTTAGTTTACAAAACCACTTTCCGCAGAGATGACTTGATTTTATGAAAATGTAAATGCTATTTAAACCCTGGCATTGGATGTATCAGGTTAATCGTGAAAAGTTAATAGTAGAAAGAGATTTGTGAAAAATTAGTCGTGTGTGTTGAAATTAATATTTACCTAGTATCCACTCAGAACTGTAGACGGAATATAGAAGTTGATTTGTATCAAGCTGTTATAGCTCCAGAAGGAGTTGTCAAAAGAACTACAAGTGGGTAGCATGAGCAACAACAACAACTACAAGTGGCTAATGAGATAAATCATTTTGAATAATTTTATAAGTTAAATTAAAAGCTTAAAGTAAAATTGCTCCCAAAGTTAATGAATAATTTGTAAATTGCTCATAAAGTGTTGGATCTAAAATAAAAGTAATTATTTTTAATTAAATGTTTGCTTCTTCTTCAAACCCTCTTACGCCTGCAACAGCCGGGTTGAGATAATTTGATAAAGGCAAGCACGTGTGTTCACGACTTAATTCAAAACTGACATTAAACTTACTTGTATTTGTTTTTCTGTTTATAAAATTTAGATCCAATTTTGATTTTCGTAATTGGTAAAGATGCTAAAATATGATTTTGAAAAAGTCATCAAAAAGATTTTAAAATTTTAAAAATAAAACTCTTATTTTGTTCGAATATATTTAAATTACGCACATTTTTATTACTTATGTACATTATCATTGTTGACAAGCATGTGCTTTTTTTAAAAAAAAAAATTCTGTAAAGAGCAGAAGTTGGCAACAACGAAGGGCATGAATTGATTAGATGAAACGCAGGATTGTATTTATTGTATAATTATGACGTCACATGAATTCATGAGCTAATTGACTAGAAACATGTGTTTGTCATTATCACGTGACTATGATGGAGCAGGAATTTAGCCCATTGCGTGAGAGATAGGATCAGAGTAAACCTCCGACAAAGAACTAAATACGTTAAATTAATGTTTACGTTACACAAAATTAAAATCGCATTAAGGAATCCGACTACGTTCGGAACCGTGATTTTTAAAACGCGCGTAAATTGATACGTTTCATGGTATTTAGCGTCACTTAGATTATAATACATGTATAAAATTGTTTTAAGGACACATTTTGACAAAAAAAAAATTTTAAATACAATATTTTGGCAAAAAATTAACTTAGAATAATCCTTTTTCAAAATGTTCTCCTTTTATAAAAAATGCTTTTAAATTAATATTTCGCGCGCGCTTGTATAAAGTAAAGACTTCTCGAGAGAGTCTGAATTAGCATTTTTGAAAAATTCACATTATTTTCAGAGTTACCACCCATTGAAATAATTATCGGTGTTTTTTTCTTAAAATTGCTCCCCTCTGTTGTCGTAAAATAGGGATAAACCCACTTCTAAGATATATATTTCAAAAATTCTAGTTGAGCCTCTGTAGAGAGATCTGAGTTATATACAGGCAAAATATTATTATAATAGAAGCATTTTTCACAAAAGGAAAATATTTTGAAAATGGGTCATTCTATGTTCCTTTTTTGTCAAAATATTGTACTTAAATAATTTTTACTGTAATACTATTCTTAAAACAATTTTATATACATTTTCTAATCTAAGTGACACTAAATATCATAAATATTATCCATGTATACGCTTTAGAAAAATCACGGTTCCGAGCGTAGTCTGATACCTTAAAAAGGACCGCACAAAAACAGGTTCTATACTGTATTTACTTTATGTTACATATTGTAATATCTAATATGTTTCTTCTCTAACTTTAATTTTCTAAATAAAAACTAAAGTTTAATGATATTTAAAAAATCTGCAAAGTACAAAATACTGATTTTGAATTACTGCCAAGTTAGAAAACATATCTTAAATACATGCAGTTTTACAATACTAATACAGTACAGCTTATAAGCTTAAAAATTTTGTATGCATAGTTTTCTATGTTGAAACAATTGAGATGATTTGTCAGGAGTAATGGAAAAAAAAAACGTCTAAACTGTTATTCAAAGCTTTTCACAGTTTTATATCGATATTAATGTGCTGTTTTCTTCTTTCTTGTTTGTGTGTGTGTTTCAAATTACTTTTTTTAACTTAGATGAATTTGGCATGGAACACGTTATTTATATACATCTCAAATTTCAAAATTTCTTCTACAGCGAACAATGAAAAAAATTAAAAAACTATAGATAAAAAAATATCTATCATACTTCAGACTTGGCATCCATTTAACGTTAAAATCCTAATTAATGTAATTAAATTCTAGAAACAGGAAAGAAAAATTATAAAAAAAATATGTCGTTCAAATTAGAAGAGCAGACAAATCTATATACCCATTCCAAATCAATAAGAGAAAGCAGGACAGCGAAAAATTCCAAGAAAGAAGAACGATACTTATGACAGGATAATAATAATCGAATAATATTTAGATTTTTAATAAGAGATATCATTATACAAGCAATCGTTACATCAAACTATGAAAATCGAATTATTTTTTTTAATGTTATGAATGGATCTTAATTAACGCAACATCTAACGTTCTTAATGTACTTTAAATATACGTTTTCTTGACTTGTCACTAAGGAAGATTCCTCTTTCATATATATGAGTGATTGAGAATAGAAAGTAATATGGGATATTAATTTATCTAAATTAAAGTCAATTTGCACTAAAAAAGTAATAAATTAAAATATTCGACTACTTGCGACAGCTTTTTTTTTAAAAAAATAGAGATATAGAGATTTTTTTGTGGTTTTTAGATTTATTTAGTATATTTTAAGTCAGTCTGTAAGGCATTTGCCCCTTGAGGGTTGCCCTACTCCTACGTTTTCCTAGTGACCTAGAGGTGTGGGAGTGAATGAAGAACCAGGAGTTGCCATAATTTTAATATCTCTTTATTAAGATCTTAACTTAAACACTATACAATAAGGATATTAATATTTTAACTTAGCGGATCTGTGGTGAAGAAACACACAATACGTACTACCAAATAAGCGCGACCCTAATCACTATTTCTAACTTTACCACCTACTCCTAATCTCATCAAATACACAGTTCCTGGTATTAATTTGAACAATCCTACCTCTATATCCTAGGTAAGCAGTAACTCACTCAAATCCTCAATGACTTTGTGGTTTATCTCGTGTGGAATGGTATCCACATTAACTTGATCGCTCTGGAAAGAATAGATTAACTCTTGAATGTCGGATTACTTCTCTTACTTTAGCTTACGCTCTTGAACACATGGACTTAGTATAATCACCCTGCTTAAGCTAAACTTCTGCTATTTAAAAAGTTCTTAATTTACATAATCACACTTCGCTTCTGGATTTGGTTGGAAAGAATTTGCCTTTTCGGCCCCAAAGAACCCAAGAGGAGTTTTTAGTTGAAAACGCGATGAGCCCGTCACAAGTCTATATTTTATTCAATGCATACGATAATTTCTTTTTACGCTAACTTTTTTTCTTTTCAAAATTATCTATATAAATCCTGTATTGCTTTCCATTCAACTAAATATATATATTTTATGCTAATATTAAATTTTTATTCTTTTATCAAAAGTATTGTCTGTAAATGTACGTCAAAACACTCAACTCTTTACCAAAAATTGTGTTTTTACTTGTATTAGAATCAATAAAAATTATAAACTAACTTCTCTAAAAATAAATATTTGCAGAAGATTGGAAGTCTTGTATTTGAAAAAAAAAGGTCTTGATTTCGATGAATTCTCTCTGGAATTTAGACCCCAAGATCTAAAACATCTTTCAAAAACATCCTCTCCCATCGAGATGGCAGAGTCGAATTATCATTGTTCTTAAAACTCTAGGGCTATTAGTGATGACTAGGGATTTCAATATCGGACCCAAAGTCCAATACTGGTATTCGGTATTTTTAAGATTTTAATACCGGTAGCAGAAATTTTAGAAAAAGAAAGAAAACACGTGTGTTTCTTTGTTTTATTTGCCACTTGCTTTATTAGATAGTGTAAATATCACAAAAATAATTTGTAACTTATAAATTACAGCAGTATATAAAGAATCACACACAAAACAAGAAAAGGAACATCTTATTTACGCTGTGCCACTACATTCTTTTTATCATATTAATAATTAAAACCAAACCGAAGTATTATCAAATTATTTTTTATGTTCTTTAAAGTTATTTTTTTTTTCATTATTATGGGTCATTATTTATAAGTATTGTATATATATAATGAATCTGAAAAATATTTTGAACCTTAAATATAATATGCAAATACAATGTTGCGACATAGCCATCTGTCGATAGCTATGTCTTGGGGTTTCCGCGTAAGTTAGAGGTGTGGGATTATCGGAAGGATATATGAGACATTCTATAATTCTTAATATGACTTTTATTAAGAATTTAACTTAAATTACTTAGATATCGAACAAACTTATATTAAGTGAGAATAAACCAAAGTACGCCGTTTTAACTAACTCAGATCGCGCAATTAGATCACTTATCAATATAACTAATTAGATCCGCCTAATCTCGATTCAATAATATACTAGCGTTCAGAATATATTCTCCCTACCTTGGTTGAATACTCAATGATACAGTTACTTTCAAGTAGACTGATGGGCTCGTGTGCAATAGTATGAACCTTGTATAGATTAGCGGGGTGGGCGTCTTGGTTCTAAACCGTCGATCCACACTTTTTCATCTCCGAACTCAGCTTTATCTAAATTGCCATTTTTGCTCACTAAACTTTCTATCCTTTTAAAGGTTATCTTATTTGCATCTTTGCTTCGTTTTACTTCTTGGATTTGGGTTGGAAAAGTTTTGCCATTAATCGTGGCCGTCAAAGAACGTAGGGGTTATGTTAGAAGAAGAACGCGAGAGATGTCACAATGTGAATAACAAACTCAATAATTTAAAAAATATCGAAATATTACGCACTTTGTTCACAACCACAACCTTGTTTTTTCACAGATACGAATATCAAACTATGAATCCTCCGCGTGTGCAGTATCGCTCTGTGCTGTAATAGGATACTTTTGGCCCACCTCCTTGGAAGATTCTCATATTTCATCATTTATCTTGATGGTGCGGTGCAACTTTTTATCCACAGTCTAATTAATTCCGCCGGTTAGGGAGACAGACAAACAAAAACGTATACTGTTTTGCTATGTTAGCGATCCCTTATCATATAGGGGAGACAATTTTAAAAGAGAGACTTCTAGTAAATACCGAAAAACCGGTATTTAAACTTGAGAATACTGGTATTACAATATTGTACAAATGGCTCAAAATACCGGTATTCGGTATCCCGGTATACCAGTATTGCAATCCCTAGCGATGACCTTCATAATTTTGATAAATGGTCATTTGATGAATGTGTGATACCTGAACTGCACTTCACTTTTTACTTCTACATCAAATTATGTAAAGAATGCAAGATGTAGATGAATTTATTAAATCTCAGCTCCTTTTTTATCATGGCTCTTTGTAAAATTAGGGCTTGGCATCGTACAATGTCAACTGCCCCATTAACCTACAGCTACCACGATCCTTTTTACAAAAATCAGAGATCATGTTAAATGTGTGGTACACCCCCTCTGTGATCGGTCGGAGAAGAGCAATTTCAGATGGAAAATCCTTTATGTCCCATTATCAGGGCTTCCGATTGGCGGGTTGTCCCGGATACGAGTCCCGTATTCGTTAATGGCGGCAACCGAACTGAAGCAATTCGAAAGAAAGAATGTAATGAACTCGCTTTCCCTGATTAGAGAAACCCTTGTTTTATAGGAGTGAATTGAGTTTCCGAGTTTTTTTACTCTCATAAAGTTGTTTTCTCTCGATTTCTAGTGTACATTCCATTTTGTTAGTAAATATTTCGAATAGCTCTGCGATTTGAAACAGTCTTTGACCCTTATTTTTGAAAATGTGTTTTGCATTCAAATGAAAGAAGCTTATAAATCTAGAAATATTTCACAGTTTTGAATGCCTAAAAAATAAGTACTAATTATTTTTTATATACATACGATAAAAAAAGTCTTAAAATCACAATAACAAATGTATTTATCTTTTTTAAAAAAAAATAATAGTAGTAATACACGAGATTTAAAAGTATGAGTTGAGAAGTCTTCGACATTCGAAAATTTTTCATCCATTGCTTCAAGTATTTTTGCCTAATTTGTGTTGGAATGGGGGAAAAAAGACCAATCAATATATACTGTAAAATCGGGCGTATAAAGCGTACTTTTAAAATGAAAAAAAAATTATGATCTAAATTTACAGGAGCGCGTTATACGCCGGGAATAAAAATCATAGCTTTAAAAAAAGAGAGAGAGATGAGCATGAAAAAAAAATTAAGACATCTACGTATGTTGAAATACTGTTTATTTAAAAGAAATGACATTCCTTATGAATTTAAAGAGTTTTAGCTCTAGAAGTATACTATTTTTTCAAAAGCCTGGGATAATACCTCGAAGTAATGACTTCAAAACATAAGAACATTGCGCACATACGTTTCAGATTTATTCGTAAAAATGGGAGTGCACGGTATACGGTGAATATACCGTAAAATCCGGTGTATAACGCGCACTTTTAACACAAAAAACAAGGACAAAATTTAAGGGTGCGCGTTTACGCCGGGTATAAAAAATGCTAGCCTTAAAGATAAAAAAAAAAGATGAGGGAAAAAAAATTAGACTTCTACTTAGAGCAGAATACTGTTTATTTAAAAGAAATGATATTCTTAATGAACTTAAAGGGTTGCAGTTCTAGAAGTATACTATTTTTTCAAAAACCTAAAATAATACCTCGAATAAACAATTTCAAAACGTAATAGCATTGTGTACGTACATTTCAAGTTAATTCGTAAAAAAGGGGGTGCGCGTTATACGGCGAATATACCTAAAAATTAAAAAAATGCAGCTTTAAAGTATAGGTGCGCGTTATACGCCGGATTTTACGGTATCTAAAAAATAAAAAATATAGCTTGAAAGTATAGTTGCGAGCTGTATGCTGCATTTTACGGTAATCAGCTTTGACACTCCTTCTGTGATTTAATTTGAAAAGTAACTAACCTGTCCAAAATAAAAGAAAAAAGACCTAAGGGCAGTGGCACATATAAGGGTGGGGTTTGGAGGTTCGAATCCCACCCATAGGCCAACAGATTTTTAATTTTTAGTATAGAGTGTACTCCTCGCCGCTTTCTTCTACGTGTTTTTAAGAATATAAGCATTTTCCCCAGCGTACAAGGTGTGACACACACAAAAAAAGCGTAACGAAGTGTAGCTTGAAAAAAAGAGTGGAGTTGGCAACAACTGTTTGGGTGAAGTCATCCTATGCACCTCTATCCACATGGCTAGTTTTGTCTTAATCGATCACGCAAGCTCGGAGTACTGCGTCACTGAGTGAACACGTGCAACAGCAGCATTCTAACGGAAAATATCGAATCAACATCAAGTTTCTTATGAAATTTAAGAAATCAGCCCCGAAAACATTTTAAATACTAACCGAGGCTTATAGAGATGAAACCTTGTCTCGTGCACATGTTTTTGAATGGTATAAGGAATTTTCAGGGGGGAAGGGACAGTGTGGAAGATGACGAATAAGCTGGGTGCTCAAGGACAGCGATTACAAAACAAAACATTGCCAAAATTCGTAATATAAGTGGGCTCACATCATTGAGCAGACTATTAATCAACGCTACTACATTGAAGTACTAAAAAGACTTCATGAAAAATGAGGATAAAAAGTCCAGAATTTTGGAGTGATGAATGGCTGTTTCACCAAGACAATGCACCCGCTCACACGATCCTATCTGTCAAGCAGTTTCCAACCAGCAAAAACATTACTGTGATGCGGCATCCTCCTTATTCACCTGATTTGGCTCCATTCGACTTTAAATCCCACAGTTAAATCTTGCTTAAAGGGACCACATTTTACTTCAGTTGAAGAGATTCAGGCAAAAACGGAGAATCTCCTGAAAGGCCTTCCGAAAACCTCGTTCCAGAACTGATACCAATAATGGCGGCAACGAATGCAGATGTGTGTGAATGCTGAAGGGAACTGTTTTGAAGGTGATATTGTCACAGAGAGCTGATTCTGTAAGTACAAGGATTTATTGGACCAGTCTCGTTTTTTGTGTATCACATCTCGTATGTGTACGTCTATGCCTAGGGGTGCACTTCTATCTTTTTTCGAGACAAGTTAACGGAAACAGGATTCAAAAGTTCAAATGTTCAAATGATAGCGCCACCTGTTAATCATTATTAGAAAAAGTGAAGTTAACTATTTAGTGAAAATACTGATTCTTAGTATACAGAAATTTGTCCACCATATTTTAGTAATTTTTGTCTCATTTTTAAATTTTTCCATTGCTGACAACAATTAATTTGGTGACCTGTTTGAAAAATAGAATGTTTTTACTATACTGATATATTTATCGAAGTAATAATTATGAAAAAAAATTTTTTAATAAAATTTGAAACAGTAGAGAAAAAAATGTATATAAACATTAAGTATACGTTCCATGTATGTAACACATATGTTTATGATATGTATATATCATATTTATGTTCCTTTTATGTATATGTAACATAAAAATATGTATATATTTTAGCATTTTTATCTACAGATTTTTGGATTATTTAAATGAATTTTCATTTTTAATACGTAAATTAACGAGTCAATACATCTTGCAATTTTTACTAATTAACAGCCCATGAGGGCCGAAGCCTTCTGTGCTCATCACAGTCTTCCTGACCATGGGCCCTGAGATGCATGAGCATATGTTTTGTTCAGGTGGTCAGTCTAACACGAACCCTTCAGTGTTTAGTTCCTAAGCAAGTTGGGTACTCATTTATCGACCCACTGAAGGGATTAAAGGCTGAGATGACCTTGCCCAGCCCGTGGTTTGAACCCTGGACCTGTGGCGAGGAAGTGCGATACACTACCACTGAGCCACTGGGCTTTTTTAATTGATTATCTAAGTTTGTTTTTTTTTTCTAAATTTGAAACGAAGAAATTTTTTCCCATGCAAAACTCCTCCTCTGACCAGTTTTTAACAAAAACAAATTGGATAAATTTGTTTTTGTTAAATACTACAGACCAGCATCTTTTGAGAACACACATCCGCCATTTTCAGCTCTGTAGCAGTCGTATAAGATTCGCTACGCATCTTTAAAATGTTTAAGGTGATTAAATCGCCCGCCAAGTGTGAGAGATACGGTCTGTTATCCGTTTTTTGACTGCAAGAAACATGCCGGCTACAGACATTCATTGCCAGATAACAGAAGTTTATGGCACAGTAGCAATGAAGGACAGAAAGTTCGAAAATGGATCAGGAAGTTTAAAGATGGGTGAACAAACGTCCATGACGAAGAACGCTCAGACCGGCCCTCTGTACTCACTAATGATTTGATTCAAGCAGTTTAAACGAAAATTCGTGAGAACAGGAGATTCACGATAAACACTCTTTCATTGGAATTTCCCGACGTTTCTCGGACGGTGGTGCACAAAATTCTGACTGAAGACCTCAACTTTAAGAAATTATGTTCTCGTTGGGTACCCAGACTACTCACATCGGAACACAAAGCGAAGAGGTTTGCCATTTCATTGGACTTTTTGATTCGTTACGAGGAAGAAGGGGATGACAGGTTGAGTCAAATCGTGACTGGAGATGAAACATGGGTATCCCGTATCACCCCAGAATCAAAGTAACAGTCTATGGAATGGCTGGATACATCCTCTCCCGTTAAGGTCAAAGCCAAACAAACGCTGTCAAAGTGCAAGATTATGGCAACAGTGTTCTGGGACCGGCGCGGTGTTTTGCTAGTGAACTTTATGCCACAAGGAACAACGATCAACTCAAGTGTCTACTGTCCAACTCTACGGAAGTTCCGAAGAGCATTGCAAAACAAACGGCACGGTATGCTGTCAAAAAGTGTTTTGCTCCTCAACAATAACGCGAGACCTCATACTTCACGAACGACTCGGGAATTAATCGAATTTTTTGGCTTAGAGTTTTTGGACCATGCACCATACAGCCCCGACCTTACTCCGAGCGATTTCTACCTTTTCGGGTACTTCAAACACAGTCATGGCGGGAAGCGTTTCAGTGACAACGAAAAAGTGAAAGCAGCCGTGAACTCTTGGTTGTCCAACCAGGCGGCAAACTTCTCTGAAGGTATGACAGGTGCATCAATAAACCCGGCAACTATGTAGAAAATTAGGTAAAAGTATGCAGAATCACAAAATAAAGGGGTTTGGGGGGGATATTTTTTTTTTTTTAAAAATAAAAATTTATTTTTAAAAAAAAAAAAAAAAAAACAGCCCTCCTATTATCTTAATATTCAATAATGAAGACTTTCAAAAAAAAGAGCTTTCTAACTTTATATAAAACGTTCTTTCTAAAACACTTTACAACACTAAATCCAGAACTTTCAGAAAACATTTTATATATAATCTTAAGATACTATTATAAGGGATAAATTATGTATTTTTAGAAAAAGGATACTCAATTAAAATGCGTTTTATAAGTATCCATTTTACTGTATCTGTAAATAATGCTGAATGTTAAGACAACTGTTGGATATTGTAAGATTACTATTAAGTATATTCCTCAATTTTGCTTCCCCTCAGGGGGCTCACCTTCTTTTGGTGGGTACGGGTGTCACAATCCCGAGGTACCCTAGTGATCTTTTCCTTTTCCCAAGGGGTTTACTATCTTTGGTAAACACGGGTGTCACGGGTACCCCAGTGATCCTTCTCTATTTTTGACCCTCCATCTTATCATCCAGTTTCTTCTTTTCTTTTCCCGTCCAGACCACAGACCTATGAATGTTTGGCGCAGTATAGCCAAAACTGGCTCTTGCGCCATAAAACACCAAACTCAACTCAACCCTCAATTTTGCTTTTCTCACTTCGCATTAAACTATTATAAATTATGTCATCAATTCTCAGAGAATCTGCGTAGTATTTTATCCATAAATCCTTTTTCTTTACGATGCAATTCAAAAAGAAAACTAAAAATAATAATTTTTCGCACAATGCTAAATAATACTATTTTTTTTTTTTTTTTAACTTTAATATTATTTACGGACAATTGTCATACATTCAATCTTTGTAAGAAGATATTGCATGTTTTACAATTTATTCCTATTTACATTTCTGCTTTATGTGACATGAATTATTCATAACATTTAATATAAGCCGGTTCATCAATAACAATAACGATTTTAGTTTTCTTATATAAGACATTCATTGTATCTGTGATTTATGATTGGTTTTGAGACGGACACCAGTAATGGCTTGTGATGGAGTTACATTTGGAGAAATACATTTATAATTTTGTGACAAAAAGTATTGTAAAGATATATCTTAATATTTTTGTTTACCCTACTTTTATATCCAAGACTATGTGAATGAGCGTGTGCGTGTGCGTGGGAGAGAGAGAAAGAGTACATGTGCTAGCGTGAGAGAGTGAGAGAAAAGGAAGAACGAATTTATATACCGTAAAATCCGGCGTATAACGCGCACTTTGAACACACACAAAAAATAATAAGATCGAAATTTACGGGTGCGTGTTATATGCCTGGTATTAAAATGATAGCTTTAAAAATAAAGAAAGAGATGTACATAATAAAACTTACACTTCTACAAAGATTGGAATACTGTTTATTTATAAGAGAAATGTCATATTTTATGAACTTAAAGGGTTGTTTTTCTAGAAATATATACTTTTTTTTTTCAAAATTCTTGGATAATACCTCGAGTAAATGGCTTTGTTGTTGTTACTAATGCCACCCGATTGGCAAAGGCCGGATCGAGGCCCAAGAAGTTCATCATGGTAAAGGGTTAAGTGACGCCTGTCGTTAACTGTAGCTTTGAGCACCGAACAGGTGACACTACGATTTGGCTCGGTGCCACCCGAATTTAGATGAAGAACACTCTGGGGGTGGTCAGAAACCTCCCACCTCTCTTCCCCTTCCACCAACCTCACGAGAGGACTTGCGGCTCGGCGGTTATTTAGGGTACCCTCATGCATTAAATGGCTTTAAAATATAATAGCATTTCCAACGCACATTGTAGGCCCCTTCGTAAAAAAAAGGGGTAAGCGTTATACGTCGAATATACCTAAAAACTAAAAAATGCTTCTTGAAAGTATAGGTGCACGTTATACGCCAGATTTTACGGTACCTTAAATTACAGATTTCCTTCTTTTCTTTCACGTCTTGTATTCTACCTGCAGGGAACTACTTTAATATGAAATGGAAAAACATTTATGTATATTTCTATTATCATGCATAAAACGTCAAATCTCCAGCACAGGTTATCGTTATCTTTCAAAAATAGTTTTCTATACTTTTTTGCGCTGCATATTCAGATATGAATCATTTTTCATATTTATGTAGTTTTCTTGTTAATAAAAGTTTTAGTGGGAAGATGAGAATAAAGAGAGATCAGATCAGGATTTTAGATTGACGTAAAAATAACCACACGAGGAAAAATCTCTACTTTCTTATTTAAAAAAAATAAGAACAACAACGAAATGCAAAGGTTTTTTTTTATGTCATTAGTTATTAGTTATGTATAATAGATGAAACTAGAGTTATAAAAATTTGGTGAAATATATACTGTTTGATCCTATTTTAGTGCATACCTTTAGTTATTGCCAATTTGGAGAATCATTGTTTTTACAGAAGTGCAATACAGATATGCAATTTGGAGTTATTTTTCTAGCCATCACCAAAGATGTATTTTGCAGTTTCGTGTTTCCTGGATTTTTCTTTCGAAAATTCCTATTCAATTCACAGTTTTTGAAATAATATTTCGAGATAGAATTTAGGAATGTTATGATCTTTTTAAGTTTTTCATTTATTGTTGCAGTATTCTGTACAAAAAAAAGCATCAACTTATAAATAAAGCAACTCTAATTCAAAATATCGCAAACAATACAAAATAAAATTGGGAATTTTTTCCCTGTCTTAATTTTATCTCTTCGATGATTTAAAATACACAAAAGTTCCTTTCAAGTTTTATTTCATTTACCGTTAGTTACACAAAATTTACTATACACTTTATGCACTGGATTGTAGAAAATTTTTAACATTTCAAACAATTGATTTTTAAGATTGATTCCGGATTTTTTTCTTAAAGGGATGGGTTTCACTCACAGACATTTGATAATACGCTATATCTCAAATGTATCGAAATTCAGCCGAATCGAATATCCGATATCCATTTAAATATCGAATATTTAAATGGATACCGTAAATGGATAAATTTTTGTCTCTTAAGATTTTCCAATAGTATATAGTTAAAAATATATAGAGATAAACTGCTGAATTAAATATTATATTTACTGCCATATCAAACATTACATTATAGACATACGTTAAAGAGAATTTTTATTCCTCTTTATATGTTTACCAAGCAGACTGAAAAAATTCATATTAAATGTGTAACAAGAACATAAAGCGAAAAAGGCTTAAAACAATACTGGAGGGACTGAAATACTTCTTCGTGTTAAAGGATACTTAAAAAAAATCCATATAGAAAAAAACTAATTTAATTTGAGATTATTTTATTTACATAGATATGTATATATGCATATATTTAGTAAAAATCAATGAAACAAAAACATTCATAAGAACTTTAAGAAATTTAATGCAAAATTTTCCAAATTTTTTGGAAAAAAAAAACATTTATTAAGGTACCCGACTACGTTCGGAACTGTGATTTTAGAAAAGCGCATTAATGGATAGTTTTCATGATATTTAGTGTCACTTAGATTAGAAAATGTATATAAAGTTGTTTTAAGAATAGTATTACAATAA
>BMAV01010397.1:138846-166528 GCA_019973955.1 Trichonephila inaurata madagascariensis
TTTGTACTACATTTTTACACTAACTCAGCATTTCGGAATAGAATTAGTAAGAAATTATAACAATTGATATCGAGCATCCCAAGCTTTTACCCCAATGACATTAATTTTCTTGTAAATCATTTTATTCTTATATTAAGAATTATTTTTTTACTTTTTAGTTCGATTAACCATAAAAGCGTGTCTTTCGGGTTTTTTAAACTATAATTTGTCTTGTATAAAAATACAAATACATATATAAATAACTAACAGGATATCTTATGTTAAATTTCAATTATTTTTACTTTACTCAATTAACCCCTTCCTGGTTTTTCCCGAGCTCGGCTCGGGCAAGCGAAACGTACTATCCTGGCTTATCCCGAGTGCAGCTCGGGCACAGTGAAAATTGACACTGTGTCATTGATCTTTCCCGAATGTTTTTTTTTTTTTTTTTTTGTTTTATCACAAGTACTTTTTATGGTTTCCAATAATTGAAAAATACCTTTCGGTGGAATTTTCTGCAAAAACAGGACGTCTTTCTGCTGAGCAACCCCCCTCTTTTCCTTCACGCTTATCTGAAAGACACTTTGTTGACTACATTCCCCCAAAACAGAAGAAAACTAATCCAACGCGACAGTTTATTATTTGCTGATCAAAGGAGACAGTAAAGGGGGAAGAAAGTAAGAAGATAAACAAGATTCTACTGTCCAGATTCCGATGTCGGATTATGTGCAGTTCCGTGTTTTCGAATTTATCATACACGATCCAGGTTTGATTAAAAATTACATAATCATTTCTGTAAATGCAAAAGATGTCAATATAATTTGTAATTCAAAATAAAAGCTAGGTATTCTAATCTTTATATCTATAGTTCGTGAGAGCTGACTCCAAATTTAATTATTTCTGCCATACAAAAAGCAAACTTTACAAGTAAATTACTCATTTATTTAAATAGATCTTTTGTATTAATTTTTAGGAAATTTGTATGTGAATGGTGTTATTATGTTTAAATAGATATGTATGTTTGAAAATATAAGCATAAAAAAATTGACATTTTTTTATCCATAATGCAGAGATAAAATGAATCTGGAAGCGGGTTAAATGAGAATTCCATACACACAAGAGATTATTTGGGCTTTAAATCGCGCATATTTCAACCAATAACAGTTTGATAGTCTTTAAATCTTATGCACCATTTAAGAATATATACCCACATAATTGTTTCGTAAATAGTTAAAAAACTATTTGTTTCTAATAATTTTAAGCTTTTTATTGATATTATTTGTTTTAATAGATTTTACTTATTAAAAAAATTCAGAAAAAACCTACCTAAATGATTATATTATTTAACAAGCAAAAAACAAAAAAAATGGTTAAAAAAGTGTCAGTTTTTTTTAAAAAGCCAAAAGTTGCCAATTTTGACTTCCGACTACTATGTAAATTGTTGGATTCTGTAATGTAACCATTGGCTACAAAGAGCATCACAATTTATACGAATTTCCTAAATTATTAATTCAACATATTGTCCTTTTATGAGGATTAAATCTCTGTACATAAAGCGTCTATGAGAAAAGCATCACGATTGGCTGTAGTATCCCATGATGCATTGTCATTGCTACGTCACTAGAGTGATCTCTAATTGGTCCATTATTTTGTTGCGTAATTCAAAGCATCCAGTAGCCATTCTCCTATTATCATCAGCCTCGACGGTATACTAATGTTATGGAGTAATGCTGAAATAGTTAAACTGGAGGAGGGAACAAGTACAGTAAATTTTCTGTGTTTAAAACAAAAAAAATAACTTTAAAATTCTTAATTTTATTACAAAAACGCTTGTGAACAAATGAAATTAATGCGGTACAAAGTAAAGGAAATCTGTGATTTAAACTTTGTATAACGTTCGAAAGTATTTGAAGAAAAAAATCATGCTGGATTTTGTTACGTATGAATAATGGAAGAAAGCACTTCTGTTTCACATGAAAGAATTAAAAAAAATAGAATATATAGAAAATTTACTGTCACAAAATAGCAATAAAGTATAAGTGTTTTTTTTTTTTTATTGTTTTTCTCACTAAAGTTTTATTTAGTGCAATAATAGAACAAAATGCAGTAATTTTAATAATTTACAAAAAGCTACAAACTTTTCCGACACAAACGAGTGAAAATTTAATTCTTTTACGGAAACTGCTTCTATTTGTAAAATGATCACATGTATAACAATATCAAATACTGATCCTCCAAAGTGTAACTCCATGAACAACATAAGGTATTAAAGCCAAATTTATTGAATAAATACCATTAAAAAGATTTCAATGATTGAAACAACAGCACCGTTTAATTTGCAGCACTTGGAAAAATGAGCAATAGCTGACATTAATATGATACACCTCGGCTAAGAAACTTTGCATGTGTTATTGAAGTATGTCAGGCTACATTGCTTGCACACATTACCAAAGTGCATTTAAAGCACTATTTCCATCGCATACACTTGTGATGTGCACTTACCAGTTGATTCAAAACTAATGTGACCATTTTTTCAGAACATCATAAACTTTTATTGAATAAAGTTGTTTACATGACATTTTCAATGTGGCTTCCTTTAGCATAGTACACTTTACATAGACGTTTAGCCAAACCAAAAGAGTATTCTCGAACATTTCGGGGGGGAGATTTTTTCTAACTTCCTCTTTCATTGCTCTTTGAAACCCTTGAAGTGCTCTTACTTTATATATTTTAATTGTTTTCTTAAGAATCCCCACAAAAATTATTTGCAAGGAGTACGTTCGGGGTGATGATAGTTTTTTCTCATAAAGAAGAAAATTTATTTATTTATTTATTTTTTATTTCAGCCATTTTATAGTTCATTTTGCAGTTTGACATGGTCAGAATCTTGGTGGGAACAAAAACTTTCTTCGAAGGTAAAAACGTTTACTTTCTTTGATCAAGTACTTCAAAACCTTTTGCTGATAGTATGTAGTATCAATTTTAGCCATTGGTTCTACAAAAAAATGGTTTTGTTAAGCCTTGAGGGGATATTCCCATCCATACTATAACATCTGATAGCTAACTTACCTTTTCCAAAACAGCTGCGTCTCTGCAATGCTTTTCGCTTGAAATATGTTGTATATTCCTTTCTCCAGTTGTGGATGACAGATGAAACAGTGCTTCATCCGAGGTTATCCATGTTTTGTATCTACCTTTGTGTAACATTAAATACAGAGTCAAGAGCGCTTTCTTTGTTTTCCTTCGCCTTTGCATACATTTGATAGCAGACTGATTTATTCACCTTTTCAAAGCCAATTTTCTTTATCTGATGACAAATTGTCGATTGCGATACCTGTAGCTTCTTTTCCAAAGTTCTTTGAGACAGAGGATTTTCAGCAGCAATAATTCTTTTCAACTTCTTTTTTTCTGTTTCATTAAGAGCTTCCTTTCAATCACATTTTTTTTTTTCCTGAAGCTTTTAATTACGAGCCAAATTTTATTTATTTTCGAAGTTTAGTTAGACATTAGAAATAAATTAATACATTAGAAAAACTTCTTTCTTGATTTTTAATGCTTTGTTTATAACAGAATTTGAACAACCACCCTTCAAAAGTTTTAAAATTTAGTTCCGGGTTTGAGGATTTAATTTCGGTACTATAATTTACTCCCACTATTAAAAATGATTAGATAAATAATTTAAATGTTTCATTCTTAAAATAAAACCAGTAGTAAAATGATAGAAATCCGCGATAAATTCTTATATGCTTTTAAATCTGGTCACCCTAATTTTGAATCAACCGGTAAAGGTGATAATAGCAATGAATACACTGCCTCAATTCTTTCTGTCGAAGTGACGAGGATTGTTACAAGTTGACACAGTTTGTTGTGCAACAAATTGTAATTCTTGAACTAAGGCTTTAAATGACAAGTGCAATCAGTCATTGCTATGTGCACAACATGTTTGTTCTGACATTTGAGGATGTTCTGTAATGTTAATTAATCGTATGTTTCATCAAAGTCTAAGAAAGATTCAAATCTCACGCTTACTGAATACTTCAATTATGGTGCTACATTTTGGATGACCTGCAGTGTACAGTGCAAGAACTGCTAAAAATAAGGTTGAAATTATTCAAATAATATGAAGAAGTATTTACAATTATTCTAAACAGAAATGAAGACTCAGCTGATTAAAAGATCATTGAAAGTTGGCCTCCTTGGCACACACAAAAGTGGCCTTTTGAGTAAACCAAAATTTCATGAGAAAAAAATTCTTTTTTAGTCAATAATATTCTTTAGTTCTTTTTTTTTTTTTAATGATAAGCAGTATACTTTTAACTTTCAATAAGCTGCAAGGAAAACATTTTAATTCATGGGGTTGACATATGTTTAATGTCTCTTAGACACTTTCTAGAAACAATGATATCGCACTCAATCCATTGTGAAGCTTCGTTGGATTGCTAAGTCTTTTTTCTCCCTTTTGAAATAAAATAAAATACATAAATTTGTTCCAGAGTCCTTCAAGTTATAATTTCCAGTATAGTAATTATACTTATTTTTAAAATGAAGTAAAAGTTAATAATGTTGTAATGGTGGTAGAGCAAAATAAAAATGCAAATTAAGTAAAAATAGTATTTGCCTTAAAAATGAATGACGACAGAGAGAGAGATAAATCTAAAAAAGAGATTGAAACGAATGATTATTACATGGAAGATGAGTCTTGTTCCATGTGATTCTGTTTCTGATGGCTGCACTTTCTGCCCTTTTTATTGGTATCTCTTACTGAGGAACACTAGACATAGTGTCTCTTGAGAACCAAAGCTCGATTGTCCACCGGGGATTTGAAAGACATCAGTTCCCCCATTTCTTCTCATAAATCCTTTTTACTCCTTTAACTTGCCACTTTCAGTATAGGGTCAGCACACTTGATGTTCCAAAAACATTCACAGCTTGGGTATTTGTAGACTGGTGAATTTCGACCATATATTTCGTACACATTTTCAAGCAGTTGGAAAATTCGTTTCCAATAGCAACTTTTGGATTCCGGCGAAGAACTTGTTCGAATTTTTTGATCAGGTCAAATTATTCGAATTCTAAACCGTTGGGGCACAGAAGAAGTATTACATTTGATCTTGTACATATGTGATTTGGATATGAAGTTGTCAAAAAAAATTCTGACACAAATAGTAATTTCAGAAATTTTCATCACAATTAGACAAAATTAATAATATCAATTTTATGACACGAAAAGAAAATGTTAAGGTATTAATTAATTTCCTTTGTTAATATGGTTAATAAACTCAACCGAGGAAGCTGATTTTTTTGTAAAATTGGGCAGATAATAATTCAAATAAGCTATGTTTCGCAAATTTCATATATACGAGATCGTTAATTCCAGAAATATTTAAGAAAAACCATTATGGGGCTATATATTATATTATTTGGCTGAAATAATTCATTATATTGTCTCCATTTTTAATTGCATATGATATAAATAGATCTCCAATTCATTTATTAACAGGTATATCTCTTTAAGGTACGGATCATAGTTTCAACATTGATTTCCGCTTGTAATTCCAAAATTGAATATTTCTTATGTTATGATAGTTTGCATGAAATTTTGAGTTTAGGAGAGCAATGAAAAATCTAAATATGCAAAAGTTTGTCACTTTTGCATATTTATATTTGCAAGTCACTACAATTCGTCTTGTTATAGTTGATGTATTATTTTACAAAATTAAAAGTCCATTTCTGAAATTTAGAAGAATATTATTCGATTTATTGAATTATTTTCGCAAAGTATGGTTCCGTTCATGTGCTGGAGAAAAGAGCGGGAAGCATGGCTACACTGCACAGATATGCAGAGAGAGAAATGTAATATAACTTCTTCGCACTGCATCATTAATGACGTAGTTTTATTGAGCACGCCATCTGGTGAAAGATGTGAAAGCTATTTTCGCAATTCACTACATGTTGTTTAAAATTATCAATTATTTACTTCAAAAAGCTTTGAAAAGCGTTCTTTCTTATGTTCAAATGTTTGACAAATAAGCGAAAAGTGTAATATAAGTTAGGTAAAACTTTTTTTTTAATTTTTCTTTGTTGTATTTAAAAGTATTTTAAACATTAAAGTAGTTTCGAACTTTCATTTTAAGCGCAAAATATCTCATGATCCGCAGAGTGGCATTTAAAACTAGATATTGAAGTTTATTTTATTTTCGTAAAGTTTATCATGAAATTGATTTTTTTGCAATTCTCTATATTTATTTTTATATATATTCGAAGCCAAAATGTATACAAGAACACATCAATAATTGGATAAGAAGATTAGACAATATAAGTATTTGAGTTAGCAATACAGATACTGATTTTAAAAAATGATCTGCTTCTTCCAGAACGTCTCACAAAAACGAAGCATTCAGCTTTTCACCGTTAAAAATGACGTTGCCATAGTAAAAAACGAAAAGGCAGCTGGTAAAATTAATGGTTACTATACAAAACGGGAAAGCTTTATTTATTCTCTCTCTCTTATTTTTTTTTTAATTTTGTGGATCGATATTTCTTCTCAAATGCTTTCAAGTAAGTTTTTTCTTAAAAGAGATGAATAAATTTATGGAATCAAGAGGGAATACATAATTTTTCTTGTAGAGACAATTATTTTGATATTAAGCAACAAACGATTTTGAGTTTTGGAGCTCGGGAAATGAAATTATAAGTACGATTAGAGTAATAAAATTTCCATTTATTAAAACAAAAATTTGTCAAAGAATGGAAATGAAATTTGTTTTTAAAAGGAAAGGATTTTTTTTTCCTTTTATGTAATTAGATTTTTATAAGTTGTATTTAATTTTCTTTATTCATTTTAGCCTTACATCAGTTTTAGAGCTATAAGGTATGATTTAAAACACCATTTTTAAAAAAAAAGTCTTAAATGTCTTTAAAAATCTTTAAAATTCCCTTAAAAGTTTTCTTGGAAAAGCCTGTGAAAACGAAATAAGAATTTAAAAAATTAAATATTTTATCTCAAGTATAAAAGGCATATAAATTAATGTTTTAGTTTCAATAACAATAAAATTAATCCTTGACAGTAAAACACTATAATTAATAAAAATCTGAATCAATTCAATTACTTAAAAAGAAATAAATGTAACGATAAAGAAATTTATAATTTCTAACGTTTTGCGATTATATTTTGCGAAGTAATGCATTTCAAAAATGAAAAATTAACATGTATTTTTCTAAGCATTTTCTAACTGGAAGTAGGATGTTTTATCCTTATAATACTTAAAGGAAATGTTAAATTAATTCGTTAAAGGTATTTTTATGTTCAATTTAAAATTATTCTTCATTTATGAAAAGTAAATAGACTTTAAATAAATGAGCTTTTTTGAAGCAAAGAGATAAATTTTGTAACATCTTGAAGAAGGAAAGACACAAATGCTTGTTTGCAAGAAAGAAACAAGATGCTAGGACAATGATACTCAACCTGCAGCCCGCGTGCCGCCTGTGACCCATCGGCCTTTATTGAGTGGCCCGGTAATGGCCCATTACACTAAAAAATTCAATTATTGGAGAACAAAGTACTAAAAATTTTGCAGGAAATTCTATTAATAAGAAATTAAATCTATCGATTTTGCTATGAATTTTCTTATTTTTTATAGTAGAATGTAAGCAAAAGGCTTAGTCATGTATGGATGAAAGAAAATCGAAACTATCCCGAAACTAAGTAAAAAAGGCATAAAAGTAAATATTTTTTGTGTGTGTGTTTTTGATAGAAAGGTTAATATAGTATTAAAATAAAAGACAAAAATTATATAGTTTAAATATTTTAATCAATTTTGCTTTGTCCAATGTTGCTTTGGTCTTGTAGTATGTTTTTTCTATTACCCTCATGTTATGGCCCGCGTGAAATACCTGTCATGCGTGTGTGGCCCACATGAAATATCTATCATGTGTATGTGGCCCGGAAGGAAAAAAGGTTGAGTACCTCTGTGCTAGAGTATGCAAATGATTAATGTTTAAGCATGATTGAATTACACAAGGAAGAGAAATGGCATCTCAAATTATGTTTAAAGAGAGAGTTATACGCTGTGGATCTCTCATTAGGAAATCGTATTGCACTGTTGGTTACTTGCGAGAATATCGTTTTATGCATGGTATAAGAAGCACGTGTCAGAATTTAATAACAGAAGAATCATGGTCTGTCGTTTATCATCCTGCAATAATGCTACTCACATTGATCGGAATTCAACGACTGACATGCGAATATGGAATCTATGGGAATGCCATACAGGATCTCGGCAGCCTCCCTCCATTAACGCTCAAGAAGACAGACGTATTGTCAGGTTGATTTTGTAATATACAGCCATTTCACAGACCTTGAGTCAGGAAATAGGCTTGCTTGCAGCTCTACATGTATCTGCAAGGACAGTGCAACGTGTTGACTATTTACCCTATCTACTCATCGACCATTAATGCGTCTTTCCTTGACACTGCAACACAGAGCTGCGAGGCTACAGTAGTGCACTCAACGACAAAACTAGATACAAGCTATCTATTGTCAAGCATGCTGTGATATGGCCCCCCTTTGGTGACCCTATCCTTGATTGTCAGCGTGAGCTAGAGGTGTGGGATTCTCAAAATGAACAGACATTTTAAATTCTTAATATGACTTTATTAAGAATATAACTTAAACGTCCAACAATTTAGATAAATTTATATAAATGAGAATCTAGAATGAACTAACACACAAAAATAGTTAAACCGAATCGCGTAAGTTAGACCACTTTCTCTAATTAATTATATTATCTGCTAACTGTCTCACTTCTAATAATATTACAAGTTCTAATATCAAATAATCAGTCCTACCTTAATTCAAATTTAACTTCAATCTTTAAATAGAAACGTCTAGGCGCGTGTGCAATGGTATGCACCATGTATTAATGGCAGGGCTTCTAGGTACCTTTACGATAGGCTGTCAATTCACGCTTGTATCTCCTCCAAACATAACATTAATCAAATTGCCATCCTGCTTACTGAAGCTTCTGTTCTTTTAAAAGCTATCTTATTTGCATTTCTTATTCGCATTTCGCTTCTTGGATTTTGGTTGGAAAAGAGTTGCCATTAATCTTGGCCGTCAAAGAACCCAGAGGTTATGTTAAAGAAAAGACGCGTGAGCCCATCACAATGCAATAGTCTTTTCAGATTAGTTCTGGTTCTGCGTGCAGCATCACGATGGATTTACGTCAGTCTAAAGTCATCGAGGAGAACGTACGTGCTCTGCTTGCATTTTGCAACTTCATATGGTCCTTGCTTAAGGTGTAATTGTATAAGCAACCAATGGGTACCTTACACGAAAACTTCTTGTTAACAGCATTGATATTCTGAACAGTCAGTGTATTTCTCTTATCTTAAAGCTGATGGCTGTACCTGGTATTCAAGATCTCGGAGATCTCATAACGCAAGAACATATGTTCCCGTCGTGACCGGACCTACTTAGACACGAAAGGTATTCTACTGTTAGCCAGGCTAGCTCGTCCTCCAGATCACTCACTCATTGAAAAGAGTCTAGTCGTAACTGATGGACTCTGCCACCACCTCTCCAACTGTCGCGACCCGGAGGTGGCGGATATGGGAGGGTTCGAGGAAGAAGCAGACAGAATAACTAATTTTATTCAACCTTTAACACTTTACGAAATGCACTTTTATAACTTAATTTTGGGAGCAATAAGTAATCTTAACCCGAATTTAACTTAACTCAGAGGCTCAACAGCCCATGAGGACCAAGGCCTACTATGACCATATCAATATAACCCAAATTTAGATAACTAAAATATGGAAGGTACTTATCTTGTCTAAATCTCTTTGTATGATCCGGCTCTCAGCCTGATAGCTCGTTCAGCTTCAAGGTTGATGCCTGCACTAATCCGATGGATTCTCTTTCTACTATTAATCTTAAGTTGAACAACTACCAGTCTCTATCTACTAACTCTTGGAAATCAGCTCACGATCAACGCTTAACCCTTACCCAGCCTACTCAACGATTAGCACTTAAATAGAAGCTGCATTTGCATAAATCAAGTCATCTCTATAGAAAGCGGTTTTTAAACAAATATCACAGTTAAAGAATATTTTCCCCTAGAGGATTAGTAAAACCCCGAATAGAAGTCGTTACACAATTACTATGATTGATGAAGTGTGGCTTAGTCTTGAAACAGCAAGAAATGATTTGCTCTTATCTATCATCCAAGTCCAATTCTATTCGATGCTTAAGAGAATGAGAACCGTTTTAGCTGCCAAAGGTGGCACTCGTGAATACTAGTTTTGAATCTTGTATGCTAGTAAACCATTTCCCCAAGTTGCATAGAAATTGAATCGCGTTTATTCCGACACTATGCAGTATAAATAAAGCTTTATTATTTGAACTTCTACCTGGTGTTGCAGTTTTAATGGCCAGCAATATGTGTGCATGAGTGCGAGCGTGTGTGTAGCGCAGGGGGGGGGTCTGAATATTATGAAGAACTTTTTCTGTTGTTATGTAGTTATACTGAAGACTGCTGTCTTGAATAGTAAAATATCTTATTGTGGTACCATATCGCACTTCCACGCCACAGGCCCGGGGCTCAAACCCGGGGCTGGGCAAAGTTGATTCAGCCTTTCTTCCCTTCAATGGGCCAATAAATAAGTACCAAGCTTGCTTGAAAACTGAACACTGGGTGTTTCATGTCAGACTTATACCACTTGACCGAAACATCTGCTCATGCACACCAGCGCCTAAGGTCACGTAAACTGAGATAGACACTTTCGGTCTTGGCCCTCATAGGCTGTTGAGCCACTGAGTTCAGTTCAGTGTAAAGTAATAATAAAAACTTTTCAAAATGAAAAACATTTCAATGTTGATGCAACTTAAATATCTATATGTCATACTCACTTCCTGAAATTTTGGAGCATCCAACAAATACATACTTTTTCTCCTCCGAATTTTATAAATTTTTTATAATAATTCTGCATACTATTTTCAGCAAAGAATAAACTATTTCGAAAAGAAGTAGGTATTACATTCTAATACTACTTTCTATATGTTAGTGGGGGTGTTAGAAAGTTATAATAATTTTGAAGTACATTTCTATCTGAAAAATATTATCAAT
Organism: Trichonephila inaurata madagascariensis; assembly: GCA_019973955.1. Taxonomy (NCBI): domain Eukaryota; kingdom Metazoa; phylum Arthropoda; class Arachnida; order Araneae; family Nephilidae; genus Trichonephila; species Trichonephila inaurata. The sequence continues at coordinate 149,952 of BMAV01010397.1, forward strand.
TTTAGCCCTATTCCCTACCATTACACGAAGACAACTTCAAAAATCATTTTTTTTTTTTATGTTCTTTCTTTTTTTCTGTCACGTAAATCCGAACGAAAAAGATAAAAATCCCCATGAGGCTCGATTCAAGCGCGAAAAAGATTAATCGATATAATTTTGTTGGAGCTGATGAAAAGCGATGCCCTGATAAAGCACCCAGAAGATTAAGGGAAAATTTATGAGTAGAACTAACCATGATAAGAGGAAATGAACGAAAACGGGGCTCAAGGAAAATGGACAGGTTTACGTGAATTATTCCACCTCGGAATCCTCACGGCTAAGACGTTGATCTTCTCCCAGGGATTATAATGAATCTCAACTGGAATTTGAATACTCCGGCTGTGTTTGAAGAATATCTTGGAAATTATAAAGGGAATAAAGTAATATGCATTGTAATTCACAGAAGGTTTTCCTTTAAGTAATAAATATGTGTTTTCAGGCGGGATGACGTTAAAGATATCGTAGCTGGGGGCTTTGTTGTGCTGAAGACAAGTGTTGTCTAAATATTATTCTAGCTAAGGGAGATCTGAATTGTTTCCTCCTAATGGGATTAAAATTGATAATGATTTATCAATTAATTAAATGCTTTATACTAATACAATTTCAATGATGTAATATTCATTTAAAGTAACGCGAAACATTAGTAATTCATAGAATTTAGAAAATATCGAATTCATATGCATTGGCTTTTACTTAAATGAAGAGCAGAATTTAACTTGAATGCAAAATTCTCAAGCTTTTTTTTCGTAGCGTACTCTCCCAGGAGGGTAAATACAATTTATACTGAAACACGTACGTTATTTTTCTTACAGTGGTGCTCTCCTTGTGGAAAAGTATTATAGAAGCATTTTTCATAAAATGGAAATGTTTGAAAAATATGTCATTCTTTCTTCATTTTTTTCTTTTTTTGCCAAAAAATAGCATGAAATATATATATATATATGACAGACCCCAGGCCTGCTGGTAAAATGAGGAGGGCATCATCTCTATAATAACGTCTTTATTTTGCTTCAATCACATAAAATCCAACATGGCGGCCTTTTGGAACGCAACCGAGTAGAACAATAGACAACAATTCGGCGAGGAGTCACCAACTAAGCCTTTTCGAGTATGTGTTCTCCTTCGTCAGCGCTCGCTCCACCTTTAAATAGGCTTATTTACCCACAATTCCTTACGCGATGGTAAAGAGTTATCTTTATTTTTATTTATTACTTACTTAATTTTGAAGCTAAACTTTTCAAACCTGACATATATATATATATATATATATATATGTCAGGTGGCAATATATATATATTGTAAGTCGCTCCCTCACCGTCCTGTCTACCTAAGAGTGTAGGAGGAAACAAAGTAGGACCAGAAATTTCCATTATAATTATTATTTATTTTTACTCAAGCACACTAAACAACAACAAGTTAAACCACAAGTGAATGTCCGAGGAGTGATATAGAGAAAGCAATAAACCCTAAGCGCAAGTAATTAATTTAATTTAACCTAATTTATCTTTGACTATAAATTCCCAATCCACTAATTTAGTACAGTGGCAAACTCCGTTCTTAATTTAAGCTGTGAAAATCAATTATATCTCACCTTCGTAACGCCCGTAACAGTTTCTCAGCTCCTTCTATATTACAATTACAAAACTCTGACTTTATATAGTTGAACTAATCTACATATCAGGGTTTCTTCTTGACAGGGATGGTTGTGAATTAAACGCGAATGCTAGCCCAAAGATTCACCACAAGAGGATTAGTAAGAATATTAGGTAAAGGTCCATCACAATATTCGTAATTTAATTTTATGTGTGTACATTCTAATTCAACTAAATATATCGTTTTCTCTGCAGCAATATTCTCCTAGGGGAAAATTGAAAACAATTAGATTTCACACCGTACATTTTTACACGTTTTCCAGATAATTCAGTCAGTAAGTGAAATAATAAAATTTCTTATAGATAGAAACAATATTTTATATTAATTAATATAGAAAAATTTTACAGAGATTTTTTAATAGAGAAATAATTTCACACACACACATAGATAGAATTTATTTAGAGATGATTTAAAAATGGAAACCTTGAGAAATGAAATCCTATTTTAATGTGGTAATGAGTTTTATCGTTCTATACATAAATTGGACATCTGTTTAAAAAATTATTTTTTCTAATACATTTATGAATTCCAATAATTTTAGTTTAAGTCATAAAAGAAGTAAGAAAAAAAATTGATTCATAGAATTATTGTATTTTCATTAAATAATTTTTCGTAATTAAATTTTTTTAAGAAAAGATTATTTTATAATAAATCAGTTAAGCGATTTTTCTCTTTTTAGGGGTTGGCTCAAAAGTTATTTAATTAAGAGAATTATAATGTGTAAAAATTAATTGACTATATATACAGTCAGACCCCTATTTAACGAATTTCACGATTTAATGAATTTTTCTGTCTCCCAGTAAAAAGAAGGTAAAAATCCCTATTTAACGAATAATAAACCCCGAATTAACGAATTATTTCATTAGCTGGGAAAAAAATAATTTTATTAGGTATTATCAAAAAAAAATTAGAATTTTTTTTTTTTAAATTACATATTTTTTTTGTCCGGAACAGAAAAAAATACTTATTTAAGACTTATTATAAGGGTGCTATTGGAATTATTAGACTTAACAGGTGCAGATGAGTCACGAGTGTAATCTATCGTGATAGTTTTGAATAGGATAGGAAATTCTTTTCTCAACCCACTTCACAACTCAGGAGATATTTTAAGATTTTAGCGATTATGTTACATTTGATAACAGACTTCCTGTTTGTGCAACTGAAGTTGACGAAATTGTTGATGAATAGCGATTCTGATGCAGAAATTGGTAATGAAATTTTTCTCAAAACTTTTACATTTTTTAATGCTTTTACATTGTTTGGAAATTGGAAAAACGTATATCATGAAGCAGGATGTAAATAACGCAGTATTTTCTTCCCTACATAAAGAACTCATTCGAGTCTGGAATCAAAGAGATTATCAAACATTTATTAGTCAGTATTTTAAAACTTCTAATTTACTGATATTTTTTTTTTTTTTAGTTGTAGAATAAAAACTGTAATTTCTAGCAATGGATATTTTTGTGTAGTTGCGTATTATAGAGTTTCTAAGAGATAAGAGCAAAACATTTGTATTTTGTTTGGACCCCGATATAACGAATAACCCCAAATTAACGAACAAAATGTTCGATTCCGATGAATTCGTTAAATGGAGGTCCGATTGTATTATACATATTTAAAATTTAAATGAAACATCCCGATAGAAGTAAAAAATAGCAATTAAAAAAAATAATGAAACCTAGAAGAATCTTTATTTTAATTTATATTCTTTATTTTAATTTAGATTATTTATTTAAATATATTTACATCATTTAAACTAATTATTTTATGTAGAGTTACACGAATAAGTGTATTAAACTGAATTAATGTTACCAAAGAACAAATGCAAAGCATGAATATTTTTTCCATGCTTAGTTAGTATTTTCAAAGTGTGTGTCCTTTATTTCTACATAATTATCAACTTTAATTTGTTTTTGTATCATAATCTAAACAATTGTTCTTTTTCACTTTAAAATTATCAATACTTATTCCGATGAAAGGAAAAAATAAAGTAGCACACACACACACCAGTGAAAAGTACGGATAATTCGTTTTGAAAACAAAATACACAAACTTCGCTTTGTTTTAATAGAAATCTGATTGTGGCGAATAACATTCTTTTTACAAAACTTTATTCTTTTCCTATTTCCGTCTATTGATTTTATAATTAACTCGTATTCACAGCTACATAATAAATCATAAAAATTTGTTTGAATGCAAACACGTTTTCCAATATTCCTATGCCCAAAATCTCTTCGTAGATTCTACCGGAAATCGTTCGTAAGAATAATCTGAACTTTAGAGACAATACTTTTTTTTTATTTCCCTAAACTTTTTAAATTTGTTATAGTTTTTTTTTTTTTTTTGGTTCGTTTAATAATAAAACAACTTTTTTCTTCACGCGCAAATTTATTTTCTTTATATCCTTGAAAATTATAGATTGAGCTTAATTCATAACGATCACATGTTAAAAGCAATCATGTGTTCTCCATTGAATTCAAAACTGGTATTAAACTTATACTTACTGTTCTATTTGTAAGATTTATAAAAAATTTCAAATTTTATAACTGGGCAAAGATGTTCGAGTATTAAAAAAAAAAAAACTCTTATACTATGCGTGTACTTTTAAATCAAATGTATTTTGCTTGTTTATGTGCGTTATTGTTGTTGACAACAGTACAACTTTTAAAAGAAAGTTCCTGCACAAAAAGCAAAAGTTTGGGAAGATCGAGATATTCTCGCCAAAAGATGTAGGGGGAAGGAAAGGAAGACTAGCCATATCCAAAAACAATCTATTTATTGATCACGCAATTAGCAAGGCAATTAGCAATTCAAGTAATTTTAAAGAGAAGAGATGTTCTCACAAATTAAGCAATATATAGATTAAGGTATCCGACTACGTTCGGAACCGGGATTTTGCAAAAGCGCGTAAATGGATAATATTTATGATATTTAATGTCACTTAGATTAGAATACATGTATACAATTGTTTTAAAGACATTATGACAAAAAAAAATTATTTAAATGCAATATTTTGGAGAAAAATCTACTTAGAATAACCTTTTTTCCAAATGTTCTCCTTTTGTGAAAAAGGCTTCTATTGTATTAATATTTTGCCTGTATTCAGCTCAGACCTCTCTACAGAGGCTCAACTAGAATTTTTGAAATGCATAACTCGGAAGTCGATTTATCCATATTTTACGAAAACAGAAGGGAGAAATTTTAAGAAAATACACCGATAATTATTTCAAATGGTTGTAACTCTGAAAATAATTTGAATTTTTCAAAACTCATAGTTGAGCCTCTGTACAGAGGCCTGAGCTATATACAGGCAAAATATTAATACAATAGAAGCATTTTTTACAAAAGGAGAACATTTGGAAAAAAGGTTATTCTAAGTTAATGTTTTGCCAAAATATTGTATTTAAATAATTTTTTTTTTGGTCATAATGTCCTTAAAACGATTGTATACATGTATTCTAATCTAAGTGACACTAAATATCATGAAAATTATCCATTTATGCGCTTTTTTAAAACCATGGTTCCGAACGTAGTCGGATACCTTAACAACAAGATATGCGAACTATAAGAAGAATTTATATATATATAAGTATCGACCTACTCAACTCTATTGTAGATCGAATCTATTTTGCAATACATCCGATCACTAATTACACTGTAGTGACCAATCGTCGCTTTAATTCTTTCACTTATTCGATGTCTGATATATAAAACTGAATAATATCTGATCAGTGGCTATCTATCATATCTCATTTTCTCTCACCCTTAGGTAGAAAACCTAGACTTTATATAGCCGACCTAATTTAAATAATCAAGGTTTCTTCTTCAGAGGGTTAGCTGGGAATAAATTTTAATTGATAGACCAAAGATTTCCCAAGAGGATTAATGAAAGGATCCGTCACAAATTGGCAACAGCAAAAAGCTTGAACTGATTGGGTTAAAACCAGGGATTTAAACCGGAACTGATCCGAAAACCGTAAAAAAAAAAAACGTTATTTTGATTAGGATGAAAACTTGAACTGAACCGGAAAAAAACGTCGGTTTATTTCGGTTCGATATATCTTCAGTCATTTTGTTATAGTAACTAACGTGCTGTTCTAATTTAACGTCAACCATATAATTATCATAATTACATGTACATTGCTTCTCGATTTCCTGTTTTGATGTTCGCTAGCACTTTTCAGTTTCAGTTTCGCATGAAACTACTTGTAGACGCTAAATTTAATCCAGTTTAATTAACTGGATGATATTTTAAGAAAAATACCAGTCTGAGTTATATTTTTCGCATCTCAGCATGCGATCATCCACGGATGTTTGTATGGGCTATTTAGATAGACAAACTAGAATCATGACCTAGTTGTCAAATGCAATGTTAATAATGAATAACAATGCCAAAGCTCGCCGTTTTCGGCTCACCGCTTGTATCGTGCAATCTGGCTAATCGTATCAACTCACACGGTGTACCAATTAAGTAAAGAATAAAATCTGCTAAATTTTTTGATAGAGTTACATTTTTCGTTGATGATAGAATTATATTTTAGCTCAAATAATAATATACATGAAATAAAATTATTCATTCGGAACTGAACCAAAAACCGTTATTTTTAGAGGAATGAAAACCGGAACTGTATTGATATATACAGTCGAATTTATATACAACGAACCTCTATAATGTAAATTTTTCTATATTGCGAACTTTTTCCTGGACCCTTGAACATTTCACGATTTTCTTCGTAAAATAACCTCTCTGTAGTGAAGTGCATTTTCTATCTAACGAACTTTTTATTTGGGATTTCATTTTTGTTCTCCCTTTTTTTTTAAAAGTATTTCTGAAAAAATTTCAAGTTATTCTCTCTTTAACACATTTTCTGGTGGTCATAAATCTTCAACTGGTTTTATTAGATTCTAACTCGCCGAGAGCAATAGAGTTCTGGACGTTTCATCCAAGAAGTGCAACCTTTAACCCCCATTGCCCAGTTCACTAGAAACATCGATATCCTCTTTCGCCCTCAGTCCAGTTGTTAATAATACTTGTATGCTTTAAATTATAAAATGACCTTAAAATTCTTTAATTTTAGTACAAAATTATTTTCTTAATATTGAAAATACAGTGAATTCTTCGACATTCTTTTTTCTTGTTTTCCTTGCAGTTTTTCTTTCTTTCTTATTGGGTAAGGTATATAAAACAAACATATATTAATTTTAAAAAAGATGTGAATATTTACTTTTTTTAATGTATAGTGTTTAAAATTTGTTTTATGTGGTTGATAAATTATATGAAAAGATGAACCTCTGTATAACGAATTTTCCATATAACAAACTTTTTTCCTTGATTTAGCGACTTCGTTATATAGAGGTCCGACTGTATATGTTTAATTGAACCCGCGTGAAAAAAATTAAGGTTCGAGACCCTGGTTGAAACACATGATTGTAGTTATCATGTGACTATGGCGTTGCATGAATTTATAAGGTTATTGGCTGGAAACACATGATTGTAGTTATCATGTGATTAAGACGTCATATGAATTTAGCCCATTGTTTCTATATTTATGAGATTTCTTTTTATATTATAGAAGCAGAAATTCTTCATTATAGCAAATAAATATGGTTCTTTTATAACATGTTAAGTTATAAATTGGAAGAAAATTCCAAAAGTTTTCGTCAACGAACGTCAATCAACGAAACGATTCATAATATTAAAAACTTATTGGATATTCTTGTTCAAAAAATGAATAAAAAAAGTGTATAAAAAAATATTTTGTATGAATAAAGTAAGAAAATTTACATTTTATATGTATTTTTTTTTTTTTTTAGTTTTTATTTATTTTTAATACAATTTATTTATTCTTACAAAAAAAACGATAAATAAAAGTAAGCCATTTTATGTCTTAAAATGTGCAACATGCAGTGGAATTTCCTTTCAAATGTAGCAGAAAATCATTTAGTGATATGAAACGAATTCAAAGCTACTTTTTTTTTTATTTTTCAGTTCAATATTCAAATTTCACTGTCGGTTGAAAAAAACTTCAGTTTTATTTTTCAACCAAAAAATAAAAGTTAAAAACGAATGGAAGTAAATTGTAAAAGAGAGACAATCTCAACTTTTGTAAAATCGTTATTTAATACGACTGAAAAGTTTATCCTTTTATATGTAACTATTCTAAAATAGTTTACAGAAGTTATTATACTCTAAAAGGGATATTATGCAATTTTCGAACGACAAACTTGTAGAATATTCACTCACTTGAGATTGGCTTTAAATTTTTTCTTTCGGTGAAAAATGATACCTCGTTAGAAATTAAACAAAATTTAGAATATTCTGCCCTTATTCTAAAATAAATGTTCGAAGAATTTTCCATAAAAGCATTAAGTTATGATTTAGAAATGCATTAGTTTTAATGGAAGGGAAATTTTTACTGGGAAAGGAATGTTTATGTATTTTTAGAATGTTTTAAAAATTTTCAAATATGCAATTAAAAATTCGTGCGATTAAATACCACATTAAAACAACGACTTTAAATATATAATTCAGCCTGTTTCATTCGGATTTTCCCAATATATTACACAATTCCTGTATCATTCCTTTGAGGTTATCTAACTAAAATTTTATAGACATCATTTTATATTGAAAAAATGTTTAAAATAATTAAAAGTTTTAAATTGAAGTCATTTAAAAATTTCGTCTGCATGAAAAAAATGAGATATTAAAGTAAAATTAAATTTATTTTTTCTTGAATAAAATAGTTTAAGATATCGTCTGCTAGTTGTAATATTAAATCGATCTTTAAATTTCTACTCTGGTAAGAAGAAATTAAAAGATTGCACGTATATTGAACTCGATAAATTTTACGAATATGGTACAAGAGAATATAAAACAAAACAAAAAATATTTGCGCTAAATCAACGAAAGTGAAAATAAAGAAATAAGTTTTTCTTCTTTGCAATGTACTATGTGTAGTGAGGGCTCGAGGTTAAAGAAAAAAGCGGAAAGAACCTTATTGCAACTATTTTAAGATAATGAATCAAAAGAGAGCATGCGATGAATATTAAATCTAAAAAAAAAACTTAAAAAGAAGAACGATGAAGTATTAGAATATAATGCATCTTAGAGAATCTTTTGTGATCCAACTCAGATGGTTAAACTAATCGTTTAAAATCTGTTCACATGTGATAGATACATGCATGATTTCTAAGGAAGCGTTTAATAGTAAATTATTTTCTCAGATGTAGTTATGAAAATATAATTTTTAAATGCAAATAATTTCTTTTGAACAATTACTAACTTGGCGACGGTCTCCAACAGAATGTATAAAAATGATCGTTGTGCCATCTGTTATCTCGAATTGTAACTAATTAGGTTGTGTCAAAGTTATACTTTCACTAGAAAAACTAATTTTTTTATAATCGTTGTTACAAATTCGTTAATATTTTTAGAATAAAAATTAATTAATACTAACATAAACGTAATTCTTAGACAAATGACTTATAATATAAAATAATAATAATAATTCTTGATAGATTCTTTTTAATTAGATTTTTTCCTAATAATGGATTTTTTTTTTTTTAATTATTACGAATATTTTGTTTTCGTAATCAGTTAAAACTTACAAATGAGAAAATTGTTAACTTCTACAAAACATCATTTGTAGCGTTTTTTTTTTTAGTTTGTGAACATATTTTTGTAAAAAACGCTTTTATTTTTTTGGAGAAAAAAATTTAGAGGGTTCTATTACAAACATATCACTTTATTAATTTAAGAATTTATAGTTATATAAATAAATTTCACAAAACTAGAAGCAAGGATTTAAGAAATATCTTTAAGAATGAAAGAAGTATATTTCATAATGTTGCTATTAAATTAAATATGTAAAAAAAAAACTCTTTTGAAATATTTCTCTACCATTGATAAATAAAAACATTATAAAAAGGAAAAAATCGAAAAGTTTCCGAACAAAAACTTTATCATCAAAAATGTCAACAAAAATTACTATTTCTGTCCCAATTTTTTTTTATGCAAATTCATATAAAAGAATTATTTAAACGCATTTGGCAGCAAAATACTGTTTTAATATTTCTAATATGTTTACAATATATTACGTATATCAAAATTGTACAATTTGTGAGATACTGTTACACATATCATGTTTAAAAAATAGTTTTATCGAAAAATCCAGGTTTATATATACTAATACATTTACACACATATAGGAGAAAAGCGACTCACTCACTAATCACGAAATCTCTGTGACGATTAAAGATACACACTTGAAAATTGGCAGGCATGTTCCTTTCGTTGAGTAGAGATCCGATAAGATTAGATTTTGGGAAAATCGACTCCCAAGGGAGCTTATGGAAGGATACGAGAGCGTTACAGATTTTTAAAAAATTCCAGTTTTTGAACTATTTGACCCCTACATACTTAAAATTTGGCGAATATGTTTCCTCTGCTGAGTAAAGATTCGGAAAAAATAAAGTTTACGGAAATCGACTCCGAAAAAGGTTTGCAGGATATAACATATAAGAAAACCCTTTTTTTTTTTTCTTGCTATTAGACTAAATAGACTTGAAATATGGTAAAAATGTTTCTCTTTGTTAAGAAGAGATTAGATAAGAACAGGTTTTGCGAAAATCGACTGCCGAGGGAGATTGCGGGGGTGGGGGACTATTGCGTCACAGGTAAAGATTTCTTTTGTTAATTTTAAACTCTGAGTACTAGACTGCTAGACACATTTTATTTTATTTTATTTATTTATTTATTTTATTTATTATTTTGCATTTAATGTTTAGTTTACAATGGACTAATTTCACTGACAAGCGGCGCAGGTCGGGATCTCGTGATGCACTGGCAAACATTTACACATGCAACGTGTTACCGTGGAAAATTCTTATACTTACGTTGTTGATATCTTATGGTTAAACTCAACCACCGTATTTATGCTTAATATTATAATATTTTTAGCGAATCGCACTTCCACACCACAGGTCCGGGTTCTATTCCTGGGCTGGGCAAGGTCGACTCAACCTTTCATCCCTACTGCAGTGGGTCAATAAATGAGTACCAAGCTTGCTTGGGGACTTAAATACTTGGGGTCTCGCTTCAGACTGACTACCTGATCGGGACATTTGCTCAAGCACTTCAGCGCCCAATGGTCACGTATACTGGGATGGGCACAGTAGGCCCTGGCCCTCATGGGCTGTTGCGCCACTGAGTTTGAGTTTATTACAATATTTTTGGATTATTCTGGCATACCTACTTAGTAGGAAACAATCTTATTAATTTTTTATCTGACTTTCGTTTTTATTCTAGCTTATTTGTGTTAAGTGTGCATACGGGGATTTCTTAATGCCTGGACCAACTGGGCCCGTGCCCAGGACCTTGGGGCGGGCCTCGTTTCGTTTTCGACTCTGTCTTAATAAGATCATGATCCAGATAATTTTAATGGTCAAATATTATTCCCGTACATATTCTCCGAAAACACTGAATTTCAAACCATGTCAAATGGCAAAAGTAGTAAGATTGTATTATTATGTGATGATCGTTGTCCATGTCTTGGCCTAGCCCTAATACCATAAACTATCATTCAACTCATTTAGTCTAAATGCGGCCAATGGTCGAGCCGGTATGTGCTTAGGTTTTTGAGATTGTGAGTAGTGCACATTTACTTGTTTCAAAATGCCGTTTGAACGAGTATTTGACTATGCATTCTATATACTGCCTTCTTTTAAGTTCTCAAGTAGGGCCGGGCCTACTTTTGCATAGGGGCCCAGGGCCTCAAAGAGTCTTAAGACGTCCCTGTGTGCATAGCCTCTTATAATTGTTACTTGTCATGTTTGTTTGTGTATTTATATAGTTCTTAGTTATTTTTTATAGTTAACTTATTATAACTATTAGTATACTTATTCTTAATATTATTACTTAACAATTTCTGAGGTGAATTATAATTTATTTTCTGTCCTAATAAAATAATCTTTTTAACATAAACTCTCTGTTACTACTATATAGTTATTTACTCGTTCATGTCCTAATTTAATTCATTTTTTTAAATATAAAATAAAAGATTTTTAATAATATTAACATTGTTTTTTATCATAAATTGGTTCTAAGAGATGAAATATTAAGGCAATTATTTATTCAAATTTAGTGGCTTTCTTCAACATTTGGAAGAAAAGTGTAAATGGGGAAAATTATTTAATCTGAATATATATTGAGTTAACATTGTTATCAGTAATAAATTTATAATTTAAATCTCCTTCTTTAAAGCAACATTGGATTTCAATTGGAATTCTTTTTTTTATTTCAATGAATATATATTTTTAAGCCTTAGTTTTTATATTTATTGTTTTATGGCTTAAATTTTAAATTTAAGACAGATTTTGGTTAGGTAATTATTGCTATTTTTATTATTAAATTGTTAATGGATTCCAACACAAAAATAAAGGTAATGGTATTTATTCTAAAAGGTAACAAAGAAGCAATTTGAACGATGAAACGCTGGACGAGTTGTGTTTTTAAGCTCATTTACAGAAAAGCAAGATATGAAGAAATGTTTTTTAATTTCATTATGTACTAGTTTTTATTTATTTATTTACATTTCTTTTTGTGAATTAAGTTTCGTTTTAATTTGTTTCAATAAATAACAATATTAAACCAATTTTTCAATTCTTACTATTAACTCACACTCTCTATATATTTATTTGTTTATTTATTTATTTATCTTGGTGGAATTGTAAATCGTTAATAAAATACATTTTAAAGCGCTCCATTGAGCTGAAATTTAATATACATGATTATTTTGGATGACAATACAATTATTTAATTATAATTAATAAATATTAATTGATTAAAACTCATTATTTAAAGAATTACAAATACACAGCCACGCTGGCGACCATTTTGGCGACTTGTGTCAAAACCGAAGTTGTCAGTTGAACCGAAATTTTATATACACGATTATTTTGGATGACAATACGATAATTAAATGATAATTAATAAAAATTAATTACCACTTAATGTTGTGATTCTGTCCTATGTATATACATATTTATATTAATTGTAACTATTTAATAAAAAGTAGCTAAAATAAAAATTTTCTTTGTTGATCCAAGTAGGAATTGGCTTAAAAAAAAAAATTTATATTACTTGTTTAATTATGTTTTCAGTTTCAATATGTAAATTCAACTATGCTGATGTGTATGTATTTTTCATAAATAATCCAATCCTAATCCCTTGACCTATCCCAGGATATGGATAATGTAATCCCTAAAATCCCGGCATTGAAAATATAACATAGGATTTCAAACCCTAGCGTAAACGATAAATATATTTCTGTTTTAAAAGACTCAATCCCGTAATTTTTAAATCATGAGACGCAGATGATAAGACTATTTTTCAATACAACCGAAATCTTAGTGCGAGGACTTCGATAACAATAACTAAAAGAAGAAAAAAAATTTAAGTCTATTCTTACTTAGGTCAACAAAGAAAATTTTTATTTTAGTTACTTTTTATTAAATAATTGCAATTAGTACAGATATATACATACATATGACAGAATCCAAATATATTAAGTGTCAAAACACCTTTTAAATTAACATTAAAAACTTTTTAACCACATTAAATTTGTAATTACATTTTTTAATAAAAGTTGAACATAATAGGTTAGAATTTATTTTAAAACCAGTGTAAAAGGAATGCTCTGTCGTCTAACTAGCATATGATTTTATTGAGGTTAAGTTAAATCTTCATCACAACTTTAACAAAAATGGCTTTATCCAATAGTGCTGCCATCTAGAGAAATAATATCGACTGAAATATATTTTTTGAACTATAATTAATTAATTAAATCTAATTAATGAAAGTTAATTAATGAATTAATATTTGAAAAAACTGTGTTAACATCAAGTGTCATCCATTATAAGTTTTTTAAAAAAAATGTATTTGAACAAGATATATATAGATATATAGATAGATATCGGAAGAGGGTGAATTAATAAAAGGAATTGAAAAAATATATGTCTTACTATGTCATGAAATACCCAGTAAAGCGGGAGGTTCACAGCTAGTGTTTATATATGGATATGAAAAATAAAAATTCCCCTATATTATCTATGATTTCAAGTAAATGTAATTAAAAAAAAATTTAAAAAAACTGACATTAAAAATCAATTTAACCTTAAGTTATTACGTCTTCATGAAGAACAAATTTTTTAAGAAAATAGTAAAGAAGTATTATTTTAGAATTAAACTCAAACTCAAATATTTAATCCTTCTCACAGAAATCTACAATAATCATATTTCTATTGCTATTGAACTGCTCGAATTACCTTAAATTTTTAACAGAACAGCTTTTATATTTGCCCTTCAATTAAAATATATAAATTTGAACTGATAATATTTAAACAAAATCGCAAATTCGTCTCTATTATGTTTTAGAAGAATATATAATAATAAAACTTTCTCCCAATTTTTTTTTTATCCATAATGTTTATTTAAGTCCTCAATGCTTTTCTCAATTAGTTAAATTGAAAATTATTCTTTTATACATTTAAATGACACAGAAAAGAAAACTTGCCGTCGAGATGAATTCACACACACACAGTTTTTAGGCTCTAGAATTTCAGAACTATCTACGATAACATTAAAAAAAAAAGTAATAATAATAACTTTAGATGAATTTCAAATCCAGCTTTAATTTAGTAATTTAAATTCCATTACTTCCAGTTCCTTCGTCATGAAAATGAAACATATCTGCTTCGTATGCAAATCGTGGATTCTTCTCTAAAACGAAAATAATTACATATGCAAATTTTCTGTTCCAAAAGAAACCTTGAATTAAAATATTTAAATATCACATGAGTTATTTGTAGTTATTACAAAGAAATAACTGCTTAATAACTGTATATACATTGCATATTATTATTAAATGCTTTTATACTTTTAAATATCAGTATGAATTCTAATTTATTACTTTCATGTTGCTTATGTTTTAACGAGGAAACTAGAGCCTTATTTCTCGATAAATGAATTTAATAAAACTGTGGGTAGTTTTCTTTTTATAGCAGCTACATAAAGATAAATGCAACATTTGTAGTCAAATACAGAAAGGTTGGTTATATTACATTAAAAGAGACTAATAAAATAGTTGACCTTTTTCGTCTTCGTGTAATTTTTAAATGAATAAAATCTATCTTTTAATATTTCAAATGTGAATACAGAAGATAACTTTTTTTTAAAATAAAAAGTTAAAAAAAGAGAAAAAAATCAAGCGTTCTTTTTTCAGTTTCTACTATTAATTCAAACTCTCCCTATATATATATATTAATAGCATTTTTAATTATTTATACAGTTATGCAATAGATGGCGCCACATGTTGAATAAATTAATAATATTATATTTTATATAAATGTTCTTGTGTATGTCCTGAAGTCTTTTATTTTCTATAAATTTTATATCAGTATTTATGGTTTTTTTAAATGTATATATATAGACTTAATATTATTCTTTTATAATTTACTAATTTTACTTTTATGCGGTACTGCTTTCACTCTGTTGTATATGGCGGGAAACATAGCATGTTTCTATACTCACGCAGTAAGTCTTATCTACTTTATTACATCGACTTTAAATCTATACTAGTAAATACTAGTAGGCTATAATTTTATCGTTATATTTTAATTGTATATATAGTGTATTTTATTAATTATATCTAAATTTCTCCTAATATTATTCCTTCCTTTCCCTTTGGCTCTCAGTAGTACAGACAAATTACATATATATATGTAATATATATATATGTAATACACATATATATATGTATATATGTTCAAATTTTCAATTGTTTATAAAAATGCTTTTTATTCATCCATTCAATATCAAATATATGTTTTAAACTTGTTCTGGATGACACTTGATGTTAATACAGTTTTTTTCAAATATTAATTCATTAATTTTTTAATTAATGAATAAATAGTAACAAACAAAAATAATAGTCCAACAGCATATATAGAAAGGAAAATCTTTCCTTGTTTCCCTGTAGCGCAATGGATAGCGCGTTGAACTTCTAATCAAAAGGCCGTGGATTCGAATTCCACCTGGGATGGGCTTTGTTTCAGAGAATGTGATTTCTTTTTTATTACACTATTTTATTGGAATAATTAAATTTAGTTAAATAATAAATAGTAACAAACAAATATAATAGTCCAACACCATATATAAAAAGGAAAATGGAAAATTGCTGGGAAAATCGCTTTCTATTTTGCCAATTAATATTGTGATTCTGTCATACTTATATTAATTGTAATTATTTAAAAAAAAGTAACTAAAATAAAAAAATTTCTTTGTTGGCCTAAGTAGCAATTGACTTTACAAAAATAATTTTTAGTTTACTTGTTTTTTAAATTTTAGTTAGTAATTGAAAAACACATACTTCCTTTAAAAAACTAATTAGAATATCATATAGATATTTATTTAACTGATTATTTTTTTAAATTTCTGTTTTTAAAATAACTGTTGAACATGTATTATCATGCTAAACATTATATTAAGAATTATAATTCCTTCTATTAAAACAAATGATACGAAAATATTTATTTCACAAATGGTTTTTTCTTTGAATGAGAAAAATAAAAATTTTATTCTAATCACCGTATAGCAATGACATGAAGAATTTTTTCTTTAAAATAAAGCTTTTTTTTTTACTGCTTTTTCCGCCTGCTAAATCTTCTGATTTCTAAGTTTATCGTAATTAAGTAGTAAGATTAAAATAATCAGTAAGATCTGATGTCTGTCTTTTCACCATGTTTAATTTAAAAGTAATTTAAGTCTTTATATTAATCACACAGAAGAAATACTTTTTTATTGTTAACCATTAAATCTTTATATTAAT
>BMAV01010397.1:207951-221100 GCA_019973955.1 Trichonephila inaurata madagascariensis
AAAAAAAACAAAATATAATTAAGAAGACTTACCTTGCAGTAGCACCGGATATATTTGTACAAAACTGCCATTCAATGACAAAAGAACTAGAATAAGCTAAAGATTGTGATATAAATATTCCGATTAAATCCCTTTTTAAAGGTTTTGACCTAGATTCCTCTCTTCCCAACTAACTACCTGTCTTACTATCCCTTTGCTTAAAGTAATTCATGGGTAGAATTGAATACTGTTAAATTACAACCAAAATTCACAAAGCCAGATCAGGTATTCTGAACAAATTACCTATGATTTTAAGTGGTAGATTTTTCAAAAGGCAAATCAAAACCTGTAGTTTACTTTTTAAAATCAAAATTCAATTTAATTATGTCAAATGATCCAAATGAAAGCACAAGGAAGTACAGAACAATGCTTGACGGAGTTTTTTCATAGATATTTAAATAAAATTTTGAATCTAAAGTATTTATATCCTATTTCAGCTACCATAAACCTATTGTTTCCTTCTTCTTAGAATACAATTATAATTCACAAATATGATTGTACATTTCAAATATTACTTTATGAGTACAGACATATGAATAAATAATTTTATAGGACAATACTAATATCCCCTATTTTGTAATCCCTGAAATAACATTATAAAATTTGAAGTTAACACTTTTAATGTGTGGTCTTAAGCACACAACACTTTTTTTTATTTTTAATGGGCTACGAATTCGTAATTACCCATTGCAGACCTAAATCATCCTGGTATCACTTTTTAGTGCAGTGTCCTATAGGCTACCTCATTGCAGGAAATTTTGACGTACAGTTTCCGAGAGTACCCAATCCAAACAGACACTCTTGGGATCTCTTACATGCCATATAATCATACGATACGGCCGCTGTCGATTTTCTGCATCATGAAAATCCCCCAACTTGGGCCGGGGTCGAACCTGCAACCTTGGGTGCAGAAGGCCGGCAACAAACCAACCACGCCACCCAGCCGGCTATACAGTGAATATAGTTTAATTATAAATCGCATGAGAAGCATTATATATCATGTAAAACAGCTTTATCCTGCATATTTTTGAATGAAACTTGGAGACCAAGACAAATCATGGGCTCATCATAAAATCTGTGCAAAGTGCCTCAACAATCTACGCTTCTGGCTCAAAGGAAAGACTGCCGTACAATTTGGAATTTCTATGACATAGAGGAAGCCGAAAAACCACTCTGAAACACTTTTGCTCCTGTCTCATCCATAGGTATAATCATAAAAATCAAAATATGATATCTTATCCTGATAATATCCATCGGCTATATGCCTCGTTCCTCATGGACCTAATATTCCAGTGCCTTTGCCTCCAACTGAGTTGAAAACAAATTTCCAGGTGTATCCGAAGTCAAGTTGTGACAGAGGATATCTGTTGGTCCAGATATTCGCAAGCTGATGAAGAATAACGAGTTTGAGACATACATGACAGCAAAGGCAAAAGAAGCACGAGTTTTTTTCAAAGATGTCGTCAGAAAGTTTCTTGGCGATTGCAAGGGTCCTCACTGTAAAAGAATTACGATGAAGCTGGAGAAATTTCAGGAGTTAGGTTGCTCCATGAGGATAAAAAAAAAATTCCTTCACTCACACATGTGGACTTTCCCCCAAAAAACTTTAGGTTTAGTCAGTAAAGAACTGAGGGAAAGGTTCCACCAAGGTATCAAATGTATGGAGCACAAATATCAAGGAAGAATGGACAAGAATATACTAGCTGACTATTGTTGGATGTTAAACAGGATAGGCCTGAGATTAAATATAAAAGAGGAAGGTCAAACAGAAGATTCAAAGCAAAAAGAGAATGTACCCAAGGAGAAACTTTGTTTTGCTTTCTTGCCCATTTTAAAATATGCTTCAAACTTACATGTACACAAACATAATTTTTGCTCCTCTTGGTTAATTATCTATTTTATGTAAATACCTTAATAAAAAACAAATTAAAATAGTGTGTTGGTGATTTTCTTTTAGAAATAACACCATAATTGGTTTTAAAATGTATAAATCTTAAAGAATTTCTTGTTTTTCTCCCGATCAAAGACAGCATGTGAGGTCTAGAAACAATGGTTTTCATCTAATTGCTGAGAAATTAATTTGCTAGACTAAGAAAAAAAATTTTACATAGACTTACCTGAATAAAAAACAACTGTTGCCAAATTTCCCAGGCTAAATTGTTCGAGAGAATTCCTTTTCAAATAGGGTTTTAGCAAAAATATTGATATCGATTTTACAAAAAATCCTGATGAGATGGGAAAAAATGGAAGTCATTTTCGAAATCAGCACACTAAAAATTACAAAAATCACTGAAAACATCTTTTGTATTTTCCAAAACATTAATTTTGTACCCCTGTGTTATTTCTCTAAGTTAAACAATTTAAAAGCTTCATAGAATTTTCACAATTTTAGCCTAAATTGAATATACTCATCATAAGATTTTCTCTAATTATTTATAAATCTTATAAAAACCAAGTGAACACTTCGATTACTATCATGATTTGATGTATTATTCAAATGCATCATTTGTAATTCATAATTTTAATACATTCCTTTCAACAACTATTTCAGGACAACTGTTGATTTAATCTGTTGGCCAATCTTCAGGACTTTCTTATAGCCAAGATGACCCTTCCCGTCATTTAAAATTAAGCATTCTTCTACGAAAACAGCCATTTGATAACATAATCGTATCTTTTGGAGTATATTTCTGTGATTGTGTTTTGGTTAGAATTCAAATTTTCATAACTTTGTTGGTCACAAAAATTTATTTGTTCTCCTATCTTTCCAATCAGGTAAAAATTTGGAAAATTAAGTGCTTCTCTTAAAGAATTACTAGTTGAGCTTCTATAGTACAAACCATCTACTCCAGAAGTGGTGTACAAAGAATTTTGATAAGTAATACCCTATACTTAGCTCTAGCATGTATTACTTTTACTTTACAGCCTATTGATTGAACAAATATGCATGCAACACACACATACATTCCCCAGGAAACATCTACAAAAACATGCTGTTCAGAAGAGCTATTCACAATTATATGATGAGGTACACTAATATTTTAGAAAAAAAATGTCTTTAAGACACTTAAAAAATTGTTAAATGTAATTGTTAGGTAAATCACAGTTCCAAGTAATTAATAATTTACACAAATTCTGTAACAGTGTTGAAAGCAATGTTGTCAATAACAACAAAGCAATGGGAAAAGAAATGTTAAAATATTATTGAAGCTGTTATATAAGTTTTGTCTTTTTACATAAATATAACACAAGAAAACTTCTTCACTGAAGGTGAAAAAAAAATTAATAGAATCAAATCACAGCTAAAAAAAAACATTTAGGAATAATAAAATATATCAGAATCCATGCTTTAGCATTTTAGAGAAAAACTGGACCTACATAAGTAACAATTAGTTGTGACAAAATTAAAGAATCTTTTTGATACTCTTACAACTCTTACTGGATATTTATTTATTAGTAAGGCATTGATCCATCCAGAAGGGATTAAAATTTAAAATACAAGATTATCTAATAAAACTAAAATTAACTGTGCTTCAAAATATTTAATAATTTATCAGTGAAATAAAATAATAACTTAAAGAACAATACATGAAAATCTATTTTAATTTAAATGACTAAGACTATTTTTTTCATTCAAAAACTGCTTTACTTTACAAACATTATAACCAATATAAAAATATATAAATACATAAATCTCTTCACATCCAAAAACAAGATATATGTATATACATCTATAATCAGATAAAATACACAAATACATCTCTTTCAAAAGCAAGCCAGATTCTTCACATTCGGAACACTCCAAATTCAGTATCTTGTATAGGAGAATTCAAAGCTGCACTGAGACTCAAACCAAGTATTCTTCTTGTATCAGCAGGATCAATTATACCATCATCCCACAATCTTAAAAGTTTATGAAATTTTTTTAAACATATAGGAATTAGTACTAAAACTTTTAATTTATTGTAGTTTTTTTCTTTAATATATAAACTAAAAAAAAAAATGTGTAAAGTTGGTAATTATTGATATTTTTATTTTGTTCATGCCAGTAATTACACAAAATTTCTATCTTATAAACATAATTATTTAAATTACTTATTCACAAAATGAAATTCATAATGATTATTTTCAATGAAATTTAATTCTTTTAAACATTATATTAAATCAAAAATTTATTAATGCATTAATTTTTACCTTATTTTATATAAATATACATAACTAATGCTTTTTTTTAAAAGAAAAAAAAAAGAGAAAGAGATCGGCTCAGATGGTGCAATAAAAACTTGGTTTTTAAATTTTTTCAGAAAAACGTTAACTTTAAAACAAGATAATTTATTTCCAAATTCCATAAATATATTTGCTTTAAAAAAATAGTACATTATTATACCTTGCAGATGAATAATAAGGATGACCTTCTTCTTCAAATCTTTCAATTATGGGTTGTTTTAAAGCTTTCTCTTCTTCCTCACTCCACTAAAATAAAAATTATAAAATATGAAAATAAAAGAAATTAAACTGGACTTATTATTTTAGAAAGTTACACAACTTATAAAAGCATTAGTTCTAATTCTTAAGCATTATAAATAAACTCTAATTATGAGTGTTCTGCATATTACAATATATATATAAATATATTAATCAAAAATTCAGAAAAAATAAACTATAAAAAAAAATTCTTAGTAAGCAGCTCTCCCACATAACCATTCAATATAATAAAATTAAATAAAGTTAATTAATTTAATGAAACAAAATAAAGTTAATTTATATAATGGTATATTTATCATTGATAGATTAAGATGAGAGAAAGTAGTTGTTAAATAATTATTAAAATTGTTGGAACATCAAAATACAAATAAAAAGAAAGCATCTCATTCAAAACCTAAGTACATACATCCCTTACTTGCTTTATTTTTATCTTTCATAAATATAATATTTTCAGAATAATGCATCTTCAAAACAATGTTACAGGAAGTCATAGCATTTTATTCAATGTGTTCATTCTGAATACTCATTGAATTATGGAGATATTCATAACTATTTTACAACTATATGTAATATGTATTTTTATAATAATAATAAAAAAAGAGAGAGAATAATAATTGTCTGTACATATTTTAACCATACAAACAAATAATTGTAAATGAAGTGCTAAGAGCAAGTAGGAATTGCCATGCAATTTATGTTGATAAAGATATCTATTCTGGTTAAATATGAGAAGGCTCTGATTGTTCCAAAGTACAGTTCTGTTGCAAAATACTATTTTAGCAGTGGCTTTTTCAAACTGTATATCACAAAAAAAAAATACTGATTTATATTAGGTTTATATAATTTCAGCAGTTAATCCCTAAGCATTTCAACTCAGACTAATATTAGCACCTATGTTAATCAGACATGTATTTCGGGATTGTTTGAGATTCTCTGAAATTTTATTTTCTATGGTAAGGAGTCAAGACATTAATTGTTGAATTAAAGGCAGCATATATAGTGCCAGTGCTTATTAGTAACAGTATAAAATCTCAATTTGCCTTGATGCATACCTGCTGGCCTATTTGACAAAATAAAAGGTAAGTACAGTAAGACCCCGCTTAACACGGGTATACATTCCATCAAAGTGGAGCGTAATATGAAACAGCATTAAACGAGGTTATCTCATCATGTAAATAATAGGGTTAGGGGAAAATGAGTAGAAAATTGGTCAGGTATTTTACCATTAAATTTATTGATTATGTTTTTTATAGCAATAAAACAAAAATTTATTCCTTACAAATATAAAAACATAATAAACGAATATGCATATAAAAATAAATAAAATTCTAAGTCAGTATGTTCACATTTCAGATCATTCAGTCTCTTCTGTATTTCCAATTTTTTGCCATTTTATCAAGAAGGTAGATTGGCTTATTGGCATTTTGCGTTCAATTTCGTCGTCAACCCATATAGAAAGTCATTTTTCTATTTCCTCTATTGTATTATTTCTAGAACGGGTAATTCTAGTTGCAGTTGTCGTAGTTGAAGTTACCGATGACAGTATTTTTTCTTTATTCTTAAGAATGGTCCTTATTGTTGAAGTTGCCAAATTCAATGCAGCACCAATTTGAGATTGACATTCACCAGTATCTAATCTTCTAATCACTTGCATTTTAGTTTCTAGTGAAATGCTTTTTTTATGCTTTATTTTCGTGTTTTTTACTATCACCCATGATAAAATCATAATATTTGCCACTATAGCAATCATTATGTTATATTAATTTATACTTAGAATAACCTCAACAAATGTTTGAAACGATAAAAATACTTTTGTATAATACTGACGGAAAGAAGAAACACATAAACTGCTTCGGATGTCGAGAAGCCTAACGCTGCGTACTATTTTGGGGAATCCCACAATTCAAATAAAAGAGCGCTAAACGAAACAGCATTAAGCGGGGTCTTACTGTACATGAAATTAATGTAAATGGTGCAAACACAAAACAGACACAATCAAAATTTTAATAAACACAAGAAATATAGGTTCTATAAACCTGTTTAACAAAGTTACACCAAAACTTATTTTTAAGAATACATAAAACAAAAGCATTTTACTGGTTTTCCTTCTCTTTTTCTTTGATCCTTTGTTATCTGTGCCAATACATTGGCTGCTTGTTCACCACCCATTACAGAAACTCTTGCATTAGGCCATAAATATAGGAATCTTGGTCTAAAAATAAAGTATTTAAGACATTTCATAAGTATGCATGTATCCACTTATAAATATTAAAAATAAGTACAAATGAAATTGGTAGTATTTTAAGTATCTCATGATAAAATAAGTCTTGAACTGAATAAAAATCAAGGCATAACTAATGCTTCAAATATGATATTAAACTTTTTAGCTGATAAGGTAAAAAAAAAAAGTTATTTTATAAAGAATTATTTTTGAAATAAAAAAACATTTAGTTATTTAATATTACATACTTCTAATTATTACATGATTTCCCCCATCTCATTAAGAACATTTTTACAAATGCCTTTAAACTTATAAAATTTGAAACACACAATAAACAAAATTACTTTAAATTCTAATTTAGAATTATAACGTTTTTAAAAAATTACTTCTTAACTAATAAAAATGTTAACCTTCCATTAAACTATATCTTCATTTTCTAGATACTACTTTTGTATTGTAATGAATTAACAGTGTGAAGCACTAATCACAATTTCAGAGTAGCGAAAAATAAAGACAGATGGATAAATTTAAGTACATTTCAAGGCTTCACATATTGTTATATATAGCAAACATTACTATATTTCTGAAAATATTTGGTCTCATACTGGTGTTTTACATTGAATTCTTGGTGGAATGAAATTGTTTATGGAAATTATACACATTAGTCCCGAAATACTGTTATTCCCATTATTCTCTCTTTAAATGCTTTATACTTAATATGTATCTTTTATTTAATTCCCATATTTATCAAAATCCTCATAAAAGGTATATAGCTTCAAATCAAAATAATGTTAATTAATACTGTTATTATTTTACTTTTTAGATTGTACTTTTTGCTCTAAAATAAAAATTTGGAACTCTCCAACTCTGTTGTTTCCTGTATTGATGTCTTCTGTCCTCAATGAATATTTAAAAACCCTTGAAAGTACTTGAGCCTTCCAGACACAGCATAACCTTTCTAGAACATGTCTTAGCTCCATTACTCAATACACAATGGCATGTATACACTGAATAACCGAGCACATTTGATGTGTGTATTTTTGCTTAGTTGCACCTTTCCACAACATGATGCTGTATTACTACAGCTTTACAATGCCCTATGTATAACTTCTCAACTCTACAAGATGGCATGGCTTTACATTTAACATGGTTGTAGTAATATGTAATGTACTGTAGGTGGGCCTCAGTTATTTCCATGTATTACAAATACCTCAAAAAACTCTCCCCAAGGAAAAAATTTACACATATTTTAAAATTACAGGAATTTTTTTTTTGTATGATTTATCTAGAACTAGGACCTTAGGAGTCAATGGGAGAAACAGTGTTGCTCCAAGGCTAAAAATCTTGGAAATCCTTATCCAATAATATATATGTATTTATGTTTTAAAATAAAAAAAATTTTACATTAATTTAATTAAGGGGGGAGACAAGAAATAATACAGAATTTAACATTCATGTTATAAGATTTAGGAGTCTGAAGAGAAATTTCGACTTTTCAATAAAATCTTGTAAATAACACAAATGTAAACATGTTTTTTTAAAAATATTTGCAAAACTTCTTTCTTCTTGCAAACAATCTTTTTGATAAATATAATTTTAGTAACTTCAAGTTAATAATGATTCTACATTAAAGAGATGTGTTTCATTTATAAAACATTAAATTAATCTAATTTTCTTAAAAAATTAAACTTAAATACTTTTTTTAGAAAATAACTTACGAATATGACCTCCCACACATTCCATAGTTACCAGCACCATAGGAACCACCAATTATCACTGTAAATTTTGGAACTTTGGCACAAGCAACAGCAGTTACCATTTTGGCCCCATGCTTAGCAATTCCACCAGCCTCAGCTTCCCTTCCAACCATAAAACCTGACACACACAAAAAAATTCTTAGTAGGTTTTAAAAAACATAATGTATTTAGCATTTCTTCTTATTAGTAAATTTTTAAATTATAGAAATGCTTGTTTAACAATCAGAAAATTTTAAAATGCTAACAATCAATACATTTTTTAAAACATATAACCTCTCTTTCTCTTATGTAAATAAGTTATAAAAAATATATAATTCAATTTTTCTTTTTAAAGCCTTCCAAGCTGAATATATTACGTTCAATAAATGTATTATTTATTATATTCAAAAGCAACAATTTATTATTCCATCAGCAGAAACAATCTAATTGTAATTATAATTGAATCATACGATAACCACAATTTTAAAAATGGAGCACTGATTACTAAATTATGTTAGTAATTTCCATCTAATAAACTAGAAATATATTTGTCCTTTCATAAATGCTCTATCATATTCAGAAGCAGCTTGTTTTATGTTGTATATTCAGTACTTGCCACATACTTACAACTTGCAGATTTACTTTATTTTCCATTCACACACAATAATTTAAATTAAGAAAATTATTTCTTTTAAACTGTTGATTATAAAGTATAACATTTCAATTTTCTAAAATCAATTTGTTGTATACTTTCTCCTAAAAACCTACACATTTAGAAATACATAAATGTATATGTATGTCCTAATATTAATATACTATTTTCAAAATCACTTTTGTTCCTTACATTTTCTTTTACTATTATACATCAATTTAAGCTAAAAACAAACAAAAAATTATTTTAAAGTTTAAAAAATAATATACAGAAGAATCATACATAAATAAAAAAAGTAACAGAAACTAAGGCCTACAAATTATTCACTTTTACATTGTTGTGTGTGTGTGTGTGTTTTTTTAGTTTTATACTATTTAACAACACATTTTTTTAAACAATTTTATTAATCTATATTTTTAAACAAAATGAAAAAGGAATATAAATATACCTGTAATATTCTGTAAAAATATAAGAGGTATTTTTCTTCTGCAACACAATTCAATAAAATGTGTTCCCTAAAATAAAAAAGAAATAAACATGAGATACCTTTCGTACATTGAAATACCAACAGAATTAGAATAATAAAACAATAAATATAAAATTCTGAGATGAATTATATTAATGAAAGAATACATACTATTAAAATTTAAGGGTTAAAAATTTAATTTAAAATTACTATATTTTCTACACTAATGATAATTAAATACCAATGAAAATAAATTTAACAGTGGCAATTGTTTTTACAAAGTATTAAAAAAAAATAAAGATCATTACAAAGATACTAACATGGTGATTTGGTCAAACATCATGTTACTAAAAACAATAGAAATAGGGAAAGAGCAATAGTAATTGTTTTTAACTAGTTTTCTTTAATCAAAATAGTTTTGTAAATATTCAGTGTTTTTTTCACTGCATGACAAAATCAGTATTCATATTCCTTTTTAACACTTTCCACAAAAGAAAGAAAAAATTTACTGTCTTAATAGCTGATAGATAGAACCACTCATATTAAGAACTTATTTTATTATTATATAACACAAAACTTTGAAATAATTAATTGTTACTCTGTTGTACACTTCAATTACAGTTTCATAGCAACATGGTGCAAAATTGAACTTTTTATCTCATCCCAAAAATATAACAAAATATTTTCATATAATACCCTGTTAAGAATCCATAACCTGATCAATGATTAGAACAGTTTTAATTCACCACTAACTTTATAAATTAGTTCTGGAAAAAGCTATATATGAAAATTCAAATATTTCATTCAAACACATTATATGGAAAAAATATTAGTCATGTTATATAAAAAGATGGCTATCAAATTATTATATAAAACATATTTTAACAAAAAAATTATTTTAATACTTAAAAAAATAATGCATATATTACCTTTAGAGCAGATTCAGAAAATAGAACCCCATTATTTCCAATAATGCCAACAGGATAACCATAAAGACGTCCAAAGCCTAAGATGGACAGTTTGAATCAATACATGAATTCAGTGTTTCTAAAACACTCAAAATAATAAATGGAAAACAAAAAAAAAAATCATTTATATTTATTTAAAATTTATAATTAAATCATGACAAAGTATAACTTATTGAGAGTTAAAATATACAAGTATATTTAAACAGTAAATAATAAAATGTGATTCTATAACAAATTCAATGCATTTCTACAAAATTAAAAAAGTGATGTCTCTATATTATATTAACTTATAAAGAAATTAATTTGAAGAATGCTTTTAAAATTTGAGAAACTAATTCTTTCAAAAAAATTAAAGAAATTTGTATTTATACTACAGTGAAAATCATTTAACACAAAACTGAGGGGACTGAAATATTTTTTCAAGTTAAAAGAATTTCATGTTAGAGGATATTGCAAAAACATATATTCAACAAAATTTAGTCTATTAGAGAACATTTTATATACATAGATATGTTTATTTGCATGTATTTAACAAAATTTGTTGAAACCAAAACATTCACAAGATCTTAATGAGATTTAATTCAAAATTTTCAAGTTTTTTGAAAAATAAAACATTTATTGAGTTTTTGGAAAATAATCTAAGTTTTCTTCACATTGTCTTATTTAGCATTAAATTCAGGGGCATAGCTACCGCTATATCAGCCGTATCAATGATACAGGGCCCCCAAGTTACAGGGGCCCCAACATGCATAACTACAGTACTACTAACAGGGCTTTCTTTTCTAAAAAAGGGCCCCTGAAGGAGTTTTGATACAGGGCCCACTTAGAACTGGCTACGTAAGTCATTAAATTGTCAACTAATTGTACAATGTTGTCCATTTTGTTATTCAATTCACCATTGGAATGTGCATCTAATTAACAGCGCATACTTTTCATAAAGTTCTTCATTTCAGATGATATGAGAACAGGAGCTACATTATTCATTTCCTTTTTATCGTCGGAATCTGCATCAATATTTTTTTTTAGCTTTGCACAAACTCCAAAATGTCTTTGTCTACTATAATTGGGGCTGTACACACATTATCATCATCAACTGCAACAAATTCTTCCAATGATACAGTATAGGATAGTCCAATAATACAGAAATTTTCTCAAACATTTCATTAAGTGTCAGCTCAGTTTCAATATCCAGAAAAGAAATTTTTTCATGTTAAGCGGTTTTGGTTTTGTATTAAGAGAAAAAAATAGATGAAAATGCATAGTAGTATGTTGGGACCATTGTATTATTTCTTGTTAAATAATATTTCGTCTTAGGCATTTAAGGTATAAAATTATATAACGCATTTAACGTATATATTCTACGTTAACGTATTTCACTGTATTTCCAATTTTTTTAAATATTCATTTGAAATATCAAAAGTAATGATTATCCCTGTCTTTAAAATAATTCATATCAAATAAGTGAATAGTATAGTACTTTAGAAAGAAATTTTATTCCTTATTGATGGTATTCTTACTATAAAATTCTTTATGAATAATGATAATTATTTTTACCAAATTTTTTTCATATTTTAGCTAAAACACTTTTAAAGTAATGCCTTTTTACCTATCCAATAAACTTAATGAAATATCACAAAATAAGTGGATACCTGTTACTAATGTATCTCCATACAATGCTTTAAACTCATCAAACTGACTTCCATCTACAATCCTAGCAATAACCTAAAAAATTACAAAACTTATAATTAAATAAAGGAGATTCTAAAAAAATAGATGATTACAGATGTGAATTAATTTAGAAAAATATTTTTTCTATTTTTTTGGTTAATTTAATATGACACATTGGGTATCAGTCGTTAAGCCAATTGTGGCAGATCCTTTGGTTGGGTTCAATACAAAATGTCCTTAACATAACAATAATTTAATAATTGATCTAAGTTACATAAGGGCAACATACATCAATGAGAAAGAGACAAAATAATAATAATAATAAATGGACAACTTTCAATGCATGTACATAACCCAAGCACTTAACCTCAAACTTGATTTGTCTGGTTGAGAAAAGTATCTTTGCTACCTGGGACAATCAATATATGATTATGACAAGAGCAGCAACAATATTAACTAATTATTTCATTTTAAATAAGATACACATAAATAAGCACAGTATTCTATGCACAAAAATGAATTCTGATGGAAGTTAATTAACAATAAGAAGTAACAACTTAATTTTCTTCCATATCAACATTAAAAAAGTTTTATCAGAAAAAATTAAAATTTTTGACAGATTTTTAAATCAAGATATATATTATAAATGTGAAAGTATGTTTGGTAGTTTTTCACGGAAAAACAACTGAATGTATTTTAATGAAACTATACAATAATATAGTTTATACATCAGAATAACACATAGGCTATAATTTATAAATATATTGTGTGAAGTTTCCAAAATCTAACAATAATTGTCAAGAAAGTAGGAAAAAATTCTGCCATCTGCAAAAAAGCCTGTGACAGCATACATCTATCTTTTTTGTTTTGTCTACGCCATGCCTCAGTGCACGAGTGTAATCACTATTTTTTTT